>CALNHX010002217.1:137500-188115 GCA_940337035.1 Agriotes lineatus | reverse complement strand
CCCCACTCTCGGTGTGAACTTCTGGTGCATGTTCGAATTGATTGGCCATTACAGAATCTAGACAGAATAGAGCACTTCATCCCACTTTTCCTGCAGCCACATGCTTCGCCGCGTCCTTTTTTACAATGGCATGAAATTAATTTTAATAAAGTCTCGGGTGATGGATTCTCTGTCATTGTTACTGGAGTGAGCCCATTCGTGCCAACTTTTCAGCCCCAGTCTTGTGCATTTTTTTCAATTCCATACCACTGTTGGACCTGGTCCTAAATGCGTGATACCGTGCAGCGTCCTTCGTTGGTGGCAAAGAAGCAAGATTAAATGTGTTTCTTGCACTTGATTTTGTTGGTAACGGACTTCTTCCAAGGTATTTTCTTCCATGTAGCCACCAAAGTAACGAGAAAGCGTGCTTCAGCATCTGCGATATCATCTGGTTTGGCATTGTGATCTTTGAATATGCCTATAATGTCATTGAGTCTTGTGCTTTTCTGGACAAGCGAAAACAAACTTTTTCCTTGGTTGTAGACGGACGACGTTGTGTCGCAGCCACTAAACGCATGGCGAAACAAAATGTTCTCAGCTGCTTTTTCATATTTGAAACTATTTGCAGCATACACTCTTTCGACAATTTTGCCTCTCATAGGTTTGCGACGGTAGATGTTGCTAATACCGTCAGCAGAACTAGAAGATCGACGTCTTCTCCAATGGCGAAAACAGCATCAAATTTTGAGCACAAAGAAATCGTCGTGTTGACAATCAACACATCACCATCTTCTTCAGCCTGCTTAACTGTAATACAGTAATGTTCGCATGTTTTTATAGCATCGAAATCAGACGGACTTTATTCTTTTTGATTGCTAGAAATCGTTCTTGGGAAACTAGAACCGGCGTTGTTTCATCCAAAATAACATCCGCAGATATCTGCTTTTTTGATCGAAGAAGCCTTTCTGCAGTCTTGGTATTTTTTATCGCCATCAAACGGATATCCATCAAAAACAACGACTGCATGTGCGAGAATATAAGTGACTTATAGTTGCGTTTATATATTAAGAATTATTCCATAGCTATACTAGATGAAAATAAGTTTTGATCATACTTTGTATTTATCTATAGAACGTTATTCTGATGTAGAAAAATATTACAAACAATATAGTGTAAGTTGTTCTTACAAAATGTATCAACAAAAATAAATTTTAACGATATTTTGGTGAAATGTTCAACTTTCAGCTGCTGTAACTCGATACATATTACACTTCCAACAAAAATTTATATACAAAAAATGTCAACAAGCTTGTCTTCTTTAACTTTATATTGAACTTTTTTGACGTTTGATCAACCGTTGCGGAGCTATTTGGATAACACCAGTTTTTAGCACCTTTAATCCAAGATGGCTGCTCGCGCGGCGCCCCTCCAAGGTCGAAAACTTGGATTTTTCATCAGGATCCCGACCTGAACAACATATATAAAAACCGTTCATACTCCATTTTTTGTAAGGCAAAGGCCTTTTTTTGTCTCTACAGACTGGACTATTTAAATATTCAACCACATTTCTAGCATAGTGCGGTGGAGCAAAATTTAAAAAATATCATATCTCGATAAGGATGCATTTGCGGACCATGTTCATACAAACATTTTCAACTCAAATTTACCTAAGGAACATGTTCTGAAATTTTGTACCTTTCCTTGCGGGACACCCTGTATAATAAACTGCTAGCAATTAATAGCTATTTATATATCTAGGGAGCAAAGGTATTCATTTTCTCCCAAGTGTGAATTAAACACACAAGGGAGGAAATGAACCCTTGCTCCAGTGATATACAGGGTCCGGCAATGAAACGGAAGATTTCGTAAATAATTTTATTGTTGAAAAATTATTTTTTTAATAATTATTAATACATTAATGGGAAATAAAAGAGTAGCCATTTGATTTACAATGTTAAAAAAATTATTTTTTGAATACTACATCTGCCAAATGTCCTCCGTTGACATTAAATTTATGCATTCTTGGAGTCGAGCCTGAAAGTTGTCAATAAAAATTGGCTTCCGCTCGTTGGAAATTGACAGTTTCCTAAAACTAGAGCGCAAAAGCCGACTTTCTATACAGTGAGTAGAAAAAATTTATTACACCAACATCCAATCTATTTCATCAAAATACAACCTCCTCTTGGCAGATATTAATTTAAAAAATCCTTCCATAATCGTTCTAACCGAATCATGGCTTAATCTGCAATCAAGGATAGCATCATAAGAATCCCAGGATATCGCATATATGAAAGAGACCGGAATAGACAAACTGGCGTAGGTGTCATCATCTACGTAGCAAAAGAAGTTGAAGGTGTTCCTATAATTGCAAGAATTAATGAAAACTACATCCATGCCGACACTGAAGACCTGTGGTTGCATATTCAAGTATGGCAACTCCATTTATTACTTGTAGGCATCTATAGACCTTTTAACTCTGCCCTCAATTCAGATAGAATTTTATACAAGCATATCAAGGAGACTTCCGAACGCAATACATTAATTGTAACCGGTGACTTCAATTATAAGGATTTACAGTGGCGGCCACTGCTCATTGGCAACTGTTCTGAATCTGAAGAACTGTTCCGGGATATACCTAAACACCAGTTTAACCCAATTAGTGACTCAACCAACACGTTTCAGAAGAAATGGCAACCCATCGCTTCTGGATCTAGTCATGTGTAATGAGGAAAACCTGATTACTGATATAAAATATGGGGCACCAATTGGAAGAAGCGATCACGTTACACTCCAAGCATGTATCCAAACCATATTAAATCCCCAGCCCTCTACCGATGCGAAACCTCGTCTAGCATACCATACTATCCGGCTATAATGGATGACTTCCAATACTATAATGAAGAACAGCAAGCCTGCATCGACAACCTGTGAACCAAGTTCAGAAAAACTCTGAAAAAAGCAGTGAAAAGGAACACCCCAAAAATGAGATCAAACAAAAGATCCACAAAGAAACCATGGATAACGTGAGAAATTCTAAGGAAAAAGGAAGTCTGGAATAATTATAGAAATGGTACCAATAATGTAACTTACGAAGTCAAAGTCAAAGTCGCAGCCAAAATTAGTAAGGAGTGGAGTACCCCAGGGATCAGTCCTCTCGCCCACCCTATTCACGCTCTTCATGCTCGACTTACGGAAGGCCATAAAATCTAATGTATTATTTTTTGCTGATGATGTCAGATATTTTGCTAACCTTTTAACCAGCTCAGGGCAACTTCAACAAGACCTAGACAGAATGCAAGAGTGGACCAGGAACTGGTTGATTAACTTAAATGCTAGCAAGTGCGTATTGGAGCTAATAATTCTAGAACAGCCTACTACACTGATGGCGTTCCTATTACTACTGTCAGTGAACAGAAAGACCTTGGAATACTGGTATTCTCAAACCTAAAATGGGAGTCCCATATAACTGGAATTGTCAAAACTGCCAATTCGGTAATCTACATGATTAGACACATTTGTCAAAATTTACAAAATATACATTAGGCCCTTGTTGGAATACGGTTTTCAGATATGGAATCGTTACTTCCAGAAGGATATTACATTGATAGAGAATGCTCAACGTTGGGCTACTAAGCTACCACAAGGATTCAGAAGACTTGAGTACCCACATCGTCTTGAGCTGCTCAAACTCCCAACGTTGCAACAACGTCTGCAACGTGGCGATTTGATTGAAACATTCAAAGTATTAAGCAATTATTACGACTGTCCAGGACTAAAATCCATGTTCAAACTCCAATCAAAAACCAATTTACGAGGACACAAGATGCGCCTGTTGAGAACCAGAGCAGAACTTAAGCCTCGACATAACTTCCTTTGTAATCTAATCACGTAGTGAGTGACTGGAACAAATTACCTGAAGAAGTAACTAATGCCACATCCATTAATCAATTTAACAATAGACGGGACAATCATTTTGCAAACAATGCTAGCACAAGTATAATATCAACAGATTAATAAAAAAACCAATTAGGGCAGGCTGTGATATGTGTTACACGTTTGGCAGTACTGAAGTGTATTGTCAGTCTATGTCAAATTCGAGGTTAGTAGGTTAGGTTTTGTTTGTTGTTTGACACAGACTGACGTAAAACTTAACCTGCAAATCTTGAAATTGAGTGACAATACACTTCAGTACTGCCAAACGTATAACACATATCACAGCCTGCCCTAATTGATTTTTTTCTTGATCTGTCTGTATTATATGTGGATATATCAGCTTAAGCTGCCTTTCTACAACCAATAATAATAATTTTTAAGAATAAAATTACTGGAGCTTCTAGAAGATGTTAATTTGGAAACAAGACGAGACATATGGCTAATGCATGACGGAGCGCCTGGCCATTTCAGTAGAATTATTGGTACTTATTTGACATATCCTAATAAGTGGATTGGTAGAAATGGACCTACTCAATGGCCTGTGCGATCACCAGACTTCTTTTTGTCAGGGTACATGAAAGATCAGGTTTACCACACACTTGTAGAAAATGTATCCGAGCTTTAACAACTCGTTTTTAATGTCGCAGAAGCTATACGTAATGATAATGGAAGTTTGCAACGCATGCGTGCCTCGTTATTACGTCGAGCTGGGGCTTGCGTTAGAGCGAATGGAGCTCACTTTGAACATCTCCAGTAGATGGTTCATATTTTTCTCCTATTTTATTGTTTTTTACTTTTATTTTTGTACTAATTATTCCTGTTACAACTGTATTGTTTTAGTAATTTTAAATTATAATTTCAATCATATTTTGTCTTTATTATCGTTGCATTTAAAATTATTAAACTGCATTTAAAAAATTCTAGTGGAATGGCTGGGGTTTTATCGCTCATTTTTTTTTCAAAAATTCGAGTGGCCCACCGTTTTTGCATCGTAACTCGCTTAGTTATAATGCAATCGGCTTTTAACAGTGCTCATTTAAAAGGTCTTTTCAATCACTACAAAAAATCTTCTATAAGTTTTTCCCGAAAAATACATTGGTTTTTCGTTAATTACTTCGTTGGTTACTTCGAACCAAGTTGTTGCAAAAAAAATCTTCAACGAGCCATAACTTCTTTTATTTTGGACCTAGAGCATTCATAAAAAACCAATCTCTTTCCTGTTTTCTAAGCTTCATTTTTGGTTAGTACAACTTATTTGATAGATCGCGAAGTTTTCGACTTATTCGCGAAAAACCGTCCAAAAACATACATTTTTATCACGAAAAATTTAAGTTTTCAATCGCGAATAGCTCGAAAAATATCGATCTATCGAAAAAAACTATATGGAACATTTTTTACTTAGAATTTGTCCCTCTATCCATTTCCGGAGTTATTTTGAGTGAACAATTTCTACCGCCAAGAAGGGGTGGCATCCACTCTCAGGTAAAAGCGCACTTCGGCGCTATATCACTTTTGCTCCTTGAGCCATCCCCTAACCACTCACCAAATTTCACGTCAATCGGTCAAGGTTCAAAGAATTCGAAGCGGAAAACCTTCAACGACTGGACTATTGGCGACAAATAATTCACCGACCTCTGAGTAACGTTAAAATTACATTTGGGAAACTGCAAACGTTTCATTAAATTGTTTCTTGTACCATATTAACGGGAAATAAACAACTTGTTGAATTTGCGTTTTTTATGTGTAGGTATAGTATACACGCACCCACAATGGATAATCTAGATGAAGTTAAAAACCAATTCTACGAGGATCTTGACAGAACATTGCACAAAATACCGCAAAATGACAAACTAGTACTCTTGGGTGACTTTAATGCCCGTGTTGGCTGTAATCCGCTTGCCTGGCCAGGCATAATAGGCAAGCACGGGATAGGTAAAGAGAACGAAAACGGTACGAGACTTCTATCCCTATGCGCCCAGTACAATCTCTGTATCACAAACGCCTGGTTTAGACAAAAAAATAAGTACAAGACGACCTGGATGCATCCCAGGTCCAAGCAATGGCATATAATAGACTATATAACTGTGCGCAAGAAAGATATATCAGATGTATGCATTACTAAAGCTAAAAGAGGAGCACAATGCTGGACGGATCATACACTAGTGGTCTCAAAGTTACGGCTTCACCTTAGGAACCCCACAAGAAACTCTCAGATCACACCCAAGAAATTAGACATAAAGAAATTGGAATTGATAGATGTGACGTACTACAAAATGATCATGCATTTTCTCCACAAAAATGGACGAGATTCGTCAAAGAACTATACGACGTGTCAAAAAACACGCTTAGATTTCTCAAGAAAAAACACCAAGACTGGTTCGACGACAATAATGTAGAACTAAACGAACTACTCGGTAAATATCGAACTGCACTGCAGAGAAGGGAGGTAAATAAGTCCTCTGTAATACTCAAACAACAAGCAGACCAACTACATGCACAACTTAAAACTGTGACAAGATCGTTAAAAGAACAGTGGTGGAAGGACAGAGCCCTTGAGCTACAGCAGCTTGCTGACACAAATCAAACTGGGCTATTCTACGACAAACTGAAAGAAGTCTGTGGACCTACAATGCGCAGAACAGCGCCACTAAAAGCACTGGATGGAGGGCGCCTCACAGGAAAAGACGAAATATTGGAGCGCTGGCTTGAACACTTTAGGAACTTGCTAAATACCGAAAATGCACCTGATATGGAATTCATTACCAGTCTACCAGACAGACAACCTGCGGAGGGTCTTGACAATCTGCCCACTTTAGAAGAAGTGCAGAAGGCAATTTCTGAAATGAGAAAAGGTAAAACGCCAGGGAATGATGGAATTCCTGCGGAAATCTACAAAGCAGGTGGAATAAACTTACATCAGAAAATACACCACTACTTATGCCAAATGTGGAATACAGAATCGGTGCCCCAAGAATTCAAAGTTTCCATCATAACCACAATCTACAAGGGTAAAGGGGACTCTAGCGATTGCAATTCTTACCGGGGCATATCTCTTCTCGATATCGCTGGAAAAATTCTAGCAAGAATCCTTTTAACACGTCTGCAAGCTTTAGCCGAAGAAATATTACCGGAGTCACAGTGCGGCTTCCGTGCAAACCGTGGAACATGCGATGATATATTCACCATTCGCCAGTTGCAAGAAAAATGCCTCGAGCAATATCAGCCTTTGTATGCCTGTTTTGTAGATCTAGAAAAGGCATTTGACAGAGTTCCACGGGAGGCCCTCTGGCAAGTTCTGAAAAAATTGGGCTGCACACCAAAATTTTTAAACATGGTGCGGCAACTACATGATGGCATGATCTGTAGGATAAGGAAAGATGGACAACTCTCAGATGAGTTTCCCGTAACAGTTGGAGTAAAGCAGGGCTGTGTGCTAGCGCCCACCTTATTTGCTGTATACTTCGCAATTACCATCAAGCAGGCTCTACAAGGAATGTTTGATGCTGTACATATCAAATACCGATACAACAAGGGCCTTTTCAATCTTTCTAGACTAAAGGCATCAACCAAAGTAAATCTAACCTGGATAATCGAAATTCTGTATGCTGACGATGTATGCTTAGTGGCAAACTCTCCTGAAGCACTTCAAGAATGCGTTACACGGCTACACCACGCATGTACACAATTTGGTCTGAAAATTAACTGCTACAAAACCGAAGTGATGCAACAACATGTAAGGAATCAGATAGATCTTGTACCTATGAACATCAGTATAGAACAAACCAAACTTAGACAGGTTGAAAACTTTGTATACCTTGGTAATAATATTTCAGCAGATAATAACATTGATGTAGAAGTAAACAGAAGAGTTGCGCATGCAGTCATGACTTTTGGCAAGCTACGTCAAAAATTATTCAACTCCCACGATGTTACAGTACAAACGAAGTTAAGAGTGTATAAAGCAGCAGTTATTTCCACACTTATGTATGGGTCTGAAACCTGGTGTGTATATAGACGTCACATCAAAAAACTAGACCAGTTCCATCTGAAATGCATTCGTTCTATAATGAACATAAAATGGCAGGACTACGTTACTAACACTGATGTCTTAAGGAGAGCTCACATGCAAGGCATGGAAGCCATGCTTATGCAACAACAGCTACGTTGGTGTGGACACGTCCTCCGAATGCCCTCTAGCAGATATCCGAAACAACTACTTTATTCGGAGCTACTATATGGAGAACGGGAAGTAGGGGGGCAAACTCTTAGGTATAAGGATGTGATGAAACGCCACATAAAACGATGTAATATACCCTTAGCCACATGGGAGGGCGATGCTACTAATCGTAATCTCTGGAGGAGGTACATAAACTCCAGAGTTGAAGAATATGAGCAAGGGCGACTTCAAGAACTAGACAGGAAGAGACAGGACTTAAAACAAAGGCAGACTCCCGTCATTATCTACACCTATGATGAAAACGGAAACTTGTACTGCTCTCACTGTGGCAGAGTCTTTAGAAATAAAGTGGGGTGGCCTAGTCACCAGAGAACACATCAGGATATAGACTAAAATTTAGCAATGATCGCTGTGGCCAAACCGGCTAGGATCTACACACACACACACTGCAAGAATGTATAACATACGTATATTGGACAACGTGGTATCTGTTAAGCAATATAGTAGGATGTTGTCTTTCTTTACGATAAATAACTTTTAATATACAGGCTGTTTCTTAAAAAACGCCGCAACCCATAACTCCGTTGTTTTAAATTTTAGACCCAACAAACTATATATATTTTTAAATGGCAAGACAAGAGCTACCTTTTGACATCGCTCGTTCGTAAATATCTTTCAACTGTTTTGAGCAACGATGTTCAACTTTTTTATTTTAAATGGAACACCCTGTATATTTTTACACATTTGGATTCAGGATGAAATTCTGCATGCAGTAATATGCTTCATTTGTTTTTTGGACACTTAGAAATGTTTAAAATAATTTTTTAATATTGCATGTAGACAGTCGTACAGCACCATAGAATTTTCAAGTGTGCCGTGGAAAACAATCAGAATGTTGAAATATTTTATCTAACACGTCCAGAAAACGAAGAAATTCTGAGGCAGAGGATTATCAATGCTTGTAGCGAAATACCTCCCAATTTGATATTGAATGCGACCAATAGAGTAACTAGATGTCAGTTGTGTGTTCAACAAGGTGGCGATCAGTTTGAGCAATACTTGTAGATACGTTTTGTAGTTTTGTTTAAATTTGTTTCCAATAACATATTTCAATATTCTGATTGTTTTCCACGGCACACTTGAAAATTTTATGGTACCGTACGACTGTCTACATGCAATATTAAAAAATTATTTTAAACATTTCTGCCCAAAAAACAAATGAAGCATACTACTACATGCAGAATTTCGTCCTGAACCCAAATATGTAAAAATATACAGGGTGTTCCATTTAAAATAAAAAAGTTGAACATCGTTGCTCAAAACGGTTGAAAGATATTTACGAACGGGCTATTGTCTTGCCATTTAAGAATATATATATTTTGTTGGGTCTAAAATTTAAAACAACGGAGTTATGGGTTGCGGCGTTTTTTAGGAAACAGCCAGTATAATTTTGCTCCAGGTTCAGTTGGCGAATTATAGTTTTACAAGCACAACCTCAAACTAAAATCCCATACTTTAATAGAGATTCACCAAGAGCTTTACAAATAATGATAATGAAAGAAACAGGCAAAAACTGGGAGTCATTAGCAAGAAATGAGAACGAATGGAGATGATTTTAGAAGTCATTGCCTACACACAACATGTATAGAATTCATATTTAATTTGTTTAAGTTGTTTAGTAGCCGGCAGTATGGCTGAGTGGTGTTGCATTCTCATGGCACTTGTAAAAGTTAAGCTCCAGTCTGCTTGGTCAGTACTTGGATGGGTGAACATCTGGAGAGCGGGCGTAGTGTTCTAGCTTAGACAGGCTCCACTACCTCAAGTACCTCCGCCGAATTTAAAAATGCACATACCCTCAGCGACTTGGTGCGCTCGGCATCCCGACAGTATGTAAACGGTATAAGGGGTTACAGATTATGTATATAAGTCAGTTTAGTTTATAACTGAAAATACTTCTAAACTTATTTTTAATGTTATTCTACATAAAATTCTCCCCCTGTGATCGGTGACCATTAAAAGCAACCAAGACAGTAGTTAAAATTTTCACTGCGGAAAACATTTCAATCATTTTTTCATTCTAGCCGACATGCAAAAAGCGCAGTACTGCGGTGTGCAACTCAACGAGGAAAAGTACAAGGCCTTCGTGTACGCCGTCAAGAACCACTACTGGTACCAGATGTACATCGATGACCTGCCCATTTGGGGAATTGTCGGCGAAGTCACGGAGTCGAACTACTACATCTGGACGCACAAGAAGTTCGAGATCGGCTACAATGGCAAGCAGATAGTCGACGTCAACATTACGTCCGAGGACAAGGTTCTGCTCACGCCCACCGCCAAGCTGGCCTTCACCTACGAGGTCACGTGGAAGCGGTCGGAGGTGAAGTTCGAGGACCGCTTCGACAAATACTTGGACCCCAACTTCTTCCAGCACAGAGTAATGATATAGATAGTTTTCAATTGTTTTTTTTTTTTAATAATTAACCTTCCTGCTGCTTATGGACCCGTTCTCCAAAATTAAATGATTGTATTTTTGTTATAATTAATTTTATGGTGTAATGGTTTTGTGTTAGGCTCTCCGTCCACTGGCCCGACGCGACTGCGATGCGACTACAACATACCTACAATGCAATCGCGATGGCAACTCGTGTTATACACATCAAAGTGTTTAATATAGCGGCTGAGCATACTTCTTAGCTTGTTGCGAATGGTATAACAATCAAGTTGGGTGTTGGTCTGTGCAAGTGGCCATTTCGAAAAATCAGCACCATTTTTGATTTCATTATTTTGAAAGACAATTCTTATTAAATATGTACTGCTGAAGTATATGAGGTGTCACTTTACAAAAATTTTATGGCTCTAAACATGTTAAAGACATAAAAAAAACAGTTCAGCAAAAAATGAAATAAACATACGTTTTGTTTCTGGATGGGGTACTTTGCAAACGTTTCCATTTCTGGTTCTTCGAGAAAAAGTCATTCTTGCATTTCGCTAAGAAAATAACATTTTCAGGGTACAGTAATAATTTTTTTAATACAAAATACTTACAAAAATCTGTCATTGACATTTTCCTCCAGTATCTTTTATACAATATGCAGCCAAAAGTTATATCGTTAATAAGAAGAATAATTGAATCGTGCATTTTATGATACAACTTTAACACAATTAATCGCCTCACCATTGACATTGTCTGTTGCGGGAAACTATTTTGTGCAAGTCGCATCATGTTTGCATCGCAGTTGCTTCAGTGTGCAGTGAAATACATAAACCCATACAACAATCTCCACGCGATTATCAATGAGTTTCTTGTCAGTTTCGTCGTAATCGCGTCGTCTCAGTGAGTGGACGGCCTTATCCTCAAGTTTATATTACAATATACAGGTTTTGGTTTTTGAAAAATGATTATCTAACTTATTTAAATTTAAAAAAAATACATTTATTTTTTTTCGGTACGCTTGTATGTGTTTTTACTAAAAATGAATGTCAACGGGCATTAGTGTTACGTTTCCTTTGAACTACTAATGACTGCCTCTACTTTGATTGAGTCATTCCTCTGACTCCTTTCACTAGCTTCTAATGAGCGCATTACATATGTATTACGGGTCACACGCCCATATGCGACAATATTATGTAGCGTATTTTTATATAAATCCTCAATACAATGCAAACAAATTACATAAAGGACGTCTGTTTCTAAAGGAGTTTGGATATAATTTTACCGAAAAGTGTCGAAATGTGCTGTACAAAATTTCAAGCTTTTGTTTGTCCTGAACACTTATATACATTTTGCAAAAGTTGTTGTGAATAATATAACCTAAATTAATGTTAATTATTATAGATCTAAAAACTATTTATATGCTATCACATTATTTACAATGCATACATATACAGGTTGCCTAAAATTGTACGGAACATGGCCAGTTATTAATTTGGAAAAGGTTCAAATACTACAGGGAAATAAAAAAATAAACTTGATCACGGGAGCCATTGAAAACAATCAAACTTGCCTAATCTGTAGTATGCTTTTTGTTGACATAGAAGTTAAAATTCACTTTCGACATCTTGTTTAACTTATCCACCTGTTATTTTAACATAACCATAAATTCAAGGTATAAATTTGGTTTAAACGACATATTTTTGCATATTTATGTAGCTGATGATTAGACTGTTAGTCACATGAACTAATAATTTAATTAATTGTAGTTCAAATGTACTTAGTTTTATAAAGTGCTGTGTAGACAGAATTTTTCACAGGCTCCTGCGATCAAGTTTATGTTTGATATCCTGTTACAGCCAAATACGGTTCTAAACGACAAAAACGACAATTGGTTCCAATGTAAATATGACACAATCAGTAAATTTAACCAAATTTGCAGCCCTAATCCCCGTTACGATGGGCTGTAACACAAGGGTCCGGCTTTAGGGATGCTCAGCGAGAAGGGGTGGGTTTTTTACTACTTTAAAACTAGGGCAGCAATCCGGTAAACGAGCTAAAAGATGTTAAATAATCGAAACGCCACAGACTAAATCGGGAAAATCAGCAACACAGGTAGGCCCACTTTGAAAGTGGAAGGAAGTGAGCCCAACTTTCTACTTCTGGCTTGGCACAGTTTGAGGCGGTGACTGCAACAGCTGAATCAAACCTATCTTTCGTTACACTTGCTTACAATCGTCTGTTTCTGTACATCGAAACAAAACACAAATATATGCATGCAAACATTAATGAAAACCATAAGTAATTAATAGAGCTAGGATAGTCAGGCAAATTGCCTTTTTTAGTAAATGGAAGGATAAAAGGCAGACCCAATTTTAAATCTGTTTTAGAATGCGTGAAATTCCAAAATGCAAATTTTATTTTGCCTTTTTTGCGTCTTTTTAAGGATTCTGCCTTTTTTGAGGAATTTCCTATTTTTCTTGCCTTTTGGTGCCTTTTATGATATATTAAATTAGAATTTTAAGAAATTTAGTTCTTACATTTTCAATTTAAAAAGAATGTACTAGCAATTTTCCAAGAAAGTGCACATTTTAAATTTCTGAAATAAATTGTGAAAAGTATTATTCCCAAGCACTTACAGATAAGAGGTTTAGTGGGTTTAACCCTATATTGTTAGGGGCTGAAAATTTCTCAGAAGGATTATTTTCTTGAGATTAATTTTAATGAGGGTACCAGTATTGTCAGGAGAAAGTTTTCTACTGAATCAGCCAGTTTGTCACAATTTTTGAATGTGTTAACATTGTGATTTGTGAAGTGCATCGATTGTATTTCTCAGTTAAACTTCTTTTAATTTTGCATTTTTTTATTTTTGCCTTTTTTACTTTATTTTTGCCTTTTTTACTTTATTTTTGCCTTTTTAGTGCTTTTTTAAATCTTTTATTTTGCCTTTTTGCCTGCCTTTTTCGAGACTTTATTTTGCCTAACTATCCTAGCTTTAGTAATTAACAATAAACTTGATTGAAATAATAAATAAGTAAATGGCAATGAACATGAAAAATATATGCGAAAGGGGTTAGTCATGTTAAATGGCGACGTTTAAACTAAACATGTCAGTAAAATGACAACAAAGAACATGGCTACATTCTAAACAGTAATGACTTTAAATTCTGCACAAAGGAACTAAGTTACATGATCAAAATGATCAACAATCACTCTAATAGTGACGCAACGACAATGTTTACTTGAACTTACAATGCAAAACAAAGGTCCTGGGTGGTGTAGCTTGAACAAGCGTCCACGTTCGATCAGCAGAGTTAAGCAACGCTCTCTCTGGTCAGAACTTGGATGGGAGTTCCACGGCTGCATTTCTCGGCGCTTCGTGGTACGGCTATCACGGAAAAAAGTTGGTCCCGGCGGTCATAGCAACATATCATGACAGTCGTTAGTGGGGTTGGAAGTCCCCATAACTGCACAGCGACGCCTATAATTGGCCTAACGGCTGTTGGCTGAGTGCGAAATAAATAAAATAAAATAAAAAAAACATATCTTCTTATATATAAAAATCAATCGCCGATTGTTAGTAATGCAAAAACTCAAGAACGACTTGACCGATTTGGGTGGTTTTTCTTTTGTTGTGTTCGTCTTACTCCCGAGGTGGTTTAGCAAAAAAGAAAATTTGGAAAAATCCAAAGGGAAAGCCGGAAAATTGGAAAATATCGAAACTGAAACTGGGTTTTAGAGACAAATTATTTTTGGGCAGAACAACGTTTGCCGAGCCAGCTAGTAAACAATAAAACTTGAAGACTAAAAATTCATTTCAAAAACGGTAGTTTCTATTCGACATCTTACAAAAAACGCTTTACTGTAAATGTATAGGCGGTACAACACTTAACAACTAACAGATACCTGGTGTAGGAATCCAGATGCTCGAAACTGATGCCCAATGCAGCTGTGGATTGCACCTCAGCTAATGCCACGAAAAGAAAGACAAGAAACTACTGGAAACCACATGGAAGGGGCAGTATTCGAGCGAGTGTGACGGCATTACATCCCCGTAACGGGTACGAATGAAGCACTTTACGGTAAGCAGGTTCCATATGATGACTTCAGGCTTCATTACGCTGGCAAATTTAACACATGGTTGAGAATTCCACTCAAAATTTGCTATGGCAGTACAGAAGATGCTAGCTTCACGACACGGAAAACTCGGCCAAACATCCATCAAATGACCACTACTACGCACTGGCTCTACGACAGCAACAATGTAGTTTCACAACTTACAACAATTTTGACTTATGCAGCATACGGCTAATCAAAGCCGACGCTGTGGATATTAATACCCCAACATCCCGGGACAATCCGAGTGCCGGCCACTGAGTGATTCTTCGGCCAACGATGCGCGGCACACGTGACAAACTCGTTTGTTGTTCCACTCACGCGAGAAAATTCCAACAAGGCAAATGCTTGTGTCTTCGGGGGAAGTTTTGGATTGTCTGAACAACAAAATTCTGCAAATGCGATAAGACAGATTGCAACACCCAGGCAGCGTGTAAGAACAAAGCCTAATTCATACCACGCCGAAATAAACTTGAATTGATCCTAAACAGCGTACAAAACGTTAGCACTTAAAATGAGCGGAAATAAGGATTGTATGGAGTAATAGTTTGACTACACTACTGAACTATAAACTTGGGCTTAAATTATGCGGGAAAAATACAGGAAAGCGCAAAATTCCAAAAATTGTTCTCACACCTTCTGTATTTGCCATAAGAGTAACCGAAATGGAAAATGCAATAATGACTTTGGTAGCTAGGGAACAAGTAGGTACAATAGCTACTTGTTGACTAGCTACCAAAGCATTTATTGCATTTTTGTTATGCTAAACAGTATTTGAACGTTTTCCAACTCATGGAATTGCCATGTTCCGTACAATTTTAGGCAACCTGTATATATTTTAGCACTATAGACCTTGTAGGCCTTTGGCCTATTGTATTATGTTCGCCCTCTTTCTTCTATCCTTAGCGGTTTCCTCTAGTGATGGGCTTATTTGAATGAAAAATAACCGGTTATCCGGTTATTGAAATAACCTCTGTAACTCGGTTTTCGTTCCAAGTATTCGAATGAAAAATAACCTCTTCCTGATACATACTACGTGCCGTATCTCAGCGACTTGCGAGTGATCGAAATTCTGTAAATAATACGTCATTTATAACCATAAGCAAGGCAGATTGTACTGATTGACCCAAGTGAGGCTTGCGGCTGCTTGTTGATGTTATTAACACATTTGAGACTCCCAGTCGACCAGTTAAATTTATGGGGCCGTTCCTATTAAAGATAATGTTCTGCTGAGTATGAGATTTACCGAAGCTGTGTTGGTATTAATTTATAACGGCCTAAATTTTTGCTTCGAAATGCGGTTGATTATGCCTAATAAGGGATAAACAGAAAGCGAAATAAGATTTTCCAATATGGTAACAGATTTATATTTGATTTTTAATAACGGAGCAGTCGGGACAAGAAGTGGATTTCGATGTTGAAAATTTTAAGTGTGCGTCCTTAGAACCGAGGAATGCTGAACGTAAATAAATGATGGATTCTAAAATATACCGGTATGATGTGCAAGCAAAAAGGGAAGGGTGACTACTACAGAATTTTAGGAACTAAAAATAGATGCAATAGATACTTTGTATTCGCATATTTATAATTTCTTTATTATTAGACTTGATAGAGCTATTCTCAATGGTGTAAACTCCTTAGAAATCAAATAGAAATCATTTATACAATTATTATAATTAACGAATAACTGAGTTCCTCTGCTATCTGCAAGTTACGATGCCGATGCAGATGACGGTGAACCGCCAACCGGCGAAATCGAAACGAATCGAGAGCCAAAATTTATTCGAATGATTATTCAAATAATCATTCGGTTATTAATATCATTCGAATGCAAATAATTCGGTTATGAAAATTGTCCGGTTATGCCCATCACTATTTAGAATACTCCTACTTATTTTCAAAATAATTAGAGCATATTATGTGCATATATTATAACTTTGGGTGCATATACTCAACAAAATGTATGCATATATATGCGCATATTTTCGTACATTTGAGTGCATATAATTATCAGCTTTAATTATGACATCTGGGAACAACTATTTCCGTGACAGCCGTATCATGAGGCGCCGAGAGAAGCAGTCATGGAACTCCCATCCAAGTTCTGACCAGAAACAGCTTAACTCTACTGATCGAACGTGGACGCTTGTTCAAGCTACACCACCCGGAACCTTTTGCGTCAGTCTGTGTCAAAACTAACGGAAAACCTAACCTGCTAACCTCGAATTTGACATAGACTTACAGTACCACCAACATATTATTCATAAAACAAATATTTCAAAACCAAGCTTGATTTCATTTTCGTTTGCTCACATTTTTTCTGTTTTAAAATGTATGGTTAATTATTTTTAATGGTTGTTTTATCGTACAACCTGTTCAAAGTGGACAATAAGTTCTCGTTCTATGATATAAATATATATTACTTTAAGAATATGGCTCCTAAAATGATATTACAGTAGAACTCCGATATAATGAACTCGTGATATAACGAACGCTCGCTTTTAATGTACAAAAATTAAAGTCCCAACCAAAACTCAATACTTTTGCGTGTATTTAGGTTTGCTTATATATATATATAAAACAGCACTTCAGGCCTTAAGGCCTATGGCTAAAATTCTTTTCTTCCACTCCTTTCTATTATAAGCAAGCGTTTGCCAGTTTGTGATCTCATGAGTACGCAGATCATTCTCCACCATCTCCCACAATGTTTTCCTTGGTCGACCTCGTTTGTTAGCACCACCCAGTTGATATCCGTACATCTTTTTTGTTAACTGCTCATTTGGTAGTCTCGTTATATGCCCAAGCCATCGTAATCTATTTTGCTCCACCACAGTTTTTATTCCCACGTCTTTAAACACCTCTGCCAGTTCTGCATTCGTTCTTCTCCTCCATCCTTCTTCTTCTTTAATTCCTTTGAATATTCCTCGAAGTATTTTCCTCTCCCAAATTTCTAATTTGTTTAGGCTATCTTTCGTTAACACCCACACTTCACTAGCATAAGTTACTACCGGTCTTATAATTGATTTATAAATTTTCACCTTTGCTGTCCGTGATAAGTTCTTTTCCCTGAATAAGTTCCTGTATTTACTCGCACATCTAGACCCTGCTGCCATTCTTGCTTATAACGAACATATATATAGCGAACGCTCACATATAACAATCAAATTTACAAACAGAAATTCATATAACGCTCGGTTATAACGAACTAGGTTACAAATGTGTGCGAGATTATTTCTGTTTTATGACGCCATGGCCGACCCTGAACCACAGCTGGCCATAACTTACTTATCTTTTAACCTTCCTCAGTTCATAGCGGTTGGTGGTTCCCCTAATTTCGTTTATGTGTGTATGTTGTATGTATTAGGTATACAATTCTTGCAAAATTCAGTTTGCTTCTGTAAGCCGTAAATGTAACTAACTGTTAAGAACTGTAAACCACAATGGAGCATAAAAGTGCAGCTTTTACAATTGCAGAAAAATTCAAAATGATTAGCGAACTTGTAAAAGGCCGCTGAAATATGCGGCGAATTTAATTTGTCAAAATCTACTGTTTACACAATTAACAAAAACAAAAATAAAATACGTGGGTTGCTTGACATAAATGTGACTAAATTAAAAAAAAATAGAAAACCTGTTGGAAGAGGTGTGGACAGTGTATGTTATAATAAAAATGATTATTTTCACCACATTATGTAACTTTAAATAATAAATGTTTTCAAATGTGTGATTTTTCCATGTAATATTGTTTTTTTCTCTTATAGCAACCGCTTGCTTATGACGAAGGTTTTTAAAAGTCCCTTCATGTTTGCTATATCCGAGTTCTACTGTATAAGGAAAATTTCTAAAGAACATACGTAGAAGCCTTGATCACAAAGTTAGAGAATCTTGAAAATTTTAATTTTTTAAGGAAT
Organism: Agriotes lineatus; assembly: GCA_940337035.1. Taxonomy (NCBI): domain Eukaryota; kingdom Metazoa; phylum Arthropoda; class Insecta; order Coleoptera; family Elateridae; genus Agriotes; species Agriotes lineatus. Next base: position 169,565 of record CALNHX010002217.1, on the reverse strand, counting down.
TTATATATCTTTTATCCCCCTTTTTAGGTATTGACTTGAAATTTGTCATATCAGTATTTCCAGATATCTGCAATGCCATTGTAGTTTCACTTGAAGTTATCTACCGAATAGCGAATATGGAGGAATATGTGCTACATTGTTTTTGCTTCTCCAAAACTTTTTTCTTCAATACTATGGTAGACACTTACATACATACTTAATGTTTTAATTTGTCGAAAGTAGAGATTTCAGTGCTCCTTCAAAATTGTTGCATTTAAGCTCCTACTCATCTTTTCCATTTTTATTTAAAAAATAGGTACTCTAATTGTCAACACTAAGGCTGTTCGATATATCAATATTTACAAAAGCTTGCGAAACTATGTGTTAACATGTCAATTTGATTAATATACCTACCTATTAATCTATTAATACAGGGTCCGGCTACGAAGCGGGGGTGGAAGATATATTTAAAACTATGACAGTTACATGAATATCGTGTTGTATGTACAAAGGTGGTGCACATTGCTAAAATATTTTTGATTATACAGGGTGGTTCAAAAAAGAGTGGCGAAACAAACTTACTTTTTACTTCCTTTTACAATAAAAGAAGTATTGGATTTACCCCAAAAATTTTAAATTGAGTTTTCAACAGATTTTCACGTTTTAGAGTCCCCTGGACCAAAAAAAAATTTTTTTTTTTCATTGGTCTGTCTGTGTATGTGAACAGAATATCTCAAAAACGAAAAGAGGTATGGCGTTGAAACTTCATATATAAGTTTTGTGTACTATCTAAATGCGACAGCAAGCTTTTGAAGAAAATCGCATAACCGAAAGTGGGTGTTTATTCTTGTGATTTTTCAGTTTTTTTCGATTTTTTCAAAAACGGTTTTAACGATTTTTTTCAAACTTTTTTTTTTTTTTTTTTTTAAACTGTTTATTTTGACTCCAAAACAGCAAACCAGCTGGTACCGGAGCCTACATAGATACATTGAAAACACATTCCATATGTTCAAAGTATAACATAACATAAGTAAAACAAAAGTTACAAAATAAGTAAATAAATGTTTGTACCAATCTAAATATATAGGTAAGTAATGTATATAATAAATTAATTGCAGATGTTACTCGATGCAAAATAAACTCTTGATTGATTGATAAAACTATAATAGTTATTTAAATTAACAATAGAGTCTGGTAATTGGTTAAACGTTTTTATGGCACTATAAAAACTTTCGCTTATTCCCAGATTCGTTCGCGGTCGTGCTAGTTGATATTTTCTCCTGATGCGGGTACCATACTCATGACCTTCTTCCACTCTCTTCAACTCAAATTCAGTTTTCATTAAACCACACTGTACTTTATAAATTAACTTGCATTGCTCGATTTTTAGTAAAGTTGTTAAATTTGTCAATTCATTTGTTTTATAGATTTCTTCAGTATGATGATTATAGGGGCTATTAAATATCACTCTCACTGCTTTATTTTGAACCACTTGTAGTTTTTTTAATGTTGTTGGAACAGCATTACCCCACGCAATTAAAAGATATCTCAGATGAGTTTCAATATATGCATTATACAGCATTCTTCTTGTTTTCCTGTTCAGATTTTCTGCACACCTTCTTACTGCCCCAACAAATGGAACAATTTTTTTCTTCACGTGTTCTATATGTGCATCCCAATTTAAGTTGCTGTCAATTATTAATCCCAGATATTTATAACTTTCTACAAGCTTCAATGATTCGCTTTCTACTTTTATTACAGGAATATCTGTTTTTAGATTTTTCCGATTAAACTGCATGTATACCGTCTTTTTAATATTTATCTTTAACTTATTTTGTTGTAGCCATGCTGTATATTTCTTAAGATCTTCATTTATTTCTCCCTCTAACTGGCTGCTGCTAACTCCACTATATACTAACACAGTGTCATCTGCAAACATAAAGTAGCGACCTTTCAATTTCACTTGCATCAGACTTTGTACGTATAGTAAATATAGGATCGGTCCTAGTACAGACCCTTGCGGTACTCCTGTCTTCACCTGTACTTGATTACTTTGGACTCCATCTATTTCTGTACATTGCATTCTGTCAGTTAGATACGATTTCATCATTTCATAAGCTAAGCATTTTTATTACATTTTTAATATATATTGCTGTGAGATAGGTGATTTTCCAGTTGGATACTTCTAAAATGGGTTTCTTTGGTTTCTGTTTTCTATTTTTTTTTATTAACCCCTATTTTAAATAGAACACCCGGTATATGAATACATTTTGAATTGAGCTTAAAATTCTAGAGAAAATTTATCTCTTTCACCTAACGCTCTATTTTGTACCGTTTTTGTAGAATTTGTAATATTTGAAAATTTTTGACAAATGCTTAAAAATTTAAGATCACTGTAAAAGGAAGTTGTGTGCGTGTATCACACAAGATTTTTTTTTTAATGGAATACCTTATATTTGAGTAGCTTAAAAGTTTTGCATTGAAATACTCATTATTTTTGTATAAAGTTGTATGGGCCTAACGTCAACTGTTTTGAAGAAATTAACGATTTTATGCAAAAAAATGCTAAACTTCGGGCGGCTGTTGTAAGCAACAGAAAACAATTGAATGAAGCAAAACGTTACCAAAGAATTATGATTTTCGTGATCTACTTTTCAAGTGTAAAATGGTGGATCTGGGTATTAATGCTATACAGGGTGCTCAATATATGCAATCTTAATAATTTTGATTTTTCAAACTGAACGCCCTGTATATTTTTGTATTTTTGAAAAGCCCTGTTAATGAGCTTTCTTTTGATATGTTACTTCATATCTCTAAATTCAATTGTTTTTCAGATATGCGTGTTTGAACATAACAAACAATTTAAGATGCTTTATTTCAAGGGATAACAGAAAAACTTCATTAAAACAATGATTTAAGGATTTGTTTTTTCAACAAAAAAAGAAAGCTACTTTAGGAAACAAAAATCCAGCCACTACTTAAAACTAGAAATAATAAAATCGGAAAAACGAAAAAAAGCAGGAGAAAATTAAATCTGAAAAGCGATTGAATTTAGGGATAGGAAATAAAACGTCAGAAGAATAGTACATTATGATACTAGTGTATAAGTACGCCTTTAAAGCACGTGCGACGAGTTTATAAGCACGACTGCTTAGAAATCAAATAAAAATCATTTATACAATTATTATAATTAACGATTAACTGAGTTCCTCTGCTATCTGCAAGATACGATGCCGATTCAGATGACGGTGAACTGCCAACCGGCAAACCGGCTGACTTAATCGAAACGAATCGAGAGCTAAAATTTATTCGAATGATTATTCAAATAATCATTCAGTTATTAATATCATTCGAATGCAAATAATTCGGTTATGAAAATTGTCGGGTTATGCCCATCACTACCTAGAATACTGAAATTGTGCATGCAAACACTGCCCACAATAAAAACCCAATAGTTTACATAAGAAGATATATAATCTGTAAGAGGACACAAATACAGGAAAATACAATTACATAAAACACCAAGAATAAACGTTGCCAATGCATACACGTTACGCTGTCAACAATATAAACTTCTTACTGTAAATATCTACGGGCTAAAGCTGGTTCTATTCGCGTTGATACCTACTAAATATAGGCGAGCCTTATATTTAGTTACTACAGTTCAAACACAAACCGTGTGAAAAGGTTTAAGTCTCAAACACAAATTCCTTGAAGACCGGTTATTTTCAGAACGCGCGTGTAGCTATTTGCTGATGCAGACGTTTGAGCGCGTACCAAGAAAGTTTGATTCAGCAGTGACGCCAGGCTGTATTCACTTCTCGCGCTTTCCCAAGTATCACAAGATTGCGTCATTCGCTTAATCTTTCGGTTTCCTCAATTTCACTGGTTCGTACAGTAAATGGAGGTAGTTAATTATAGTAACTAACTTGGCTTTAGTATTTCTGCCAGTTGGGCTCGGGGTCTGTGCTGTGTGCTACTTTAAAGCCAAAATTGCGATTTCTGGCTGTGTTGACTGGACCACCTCAGGGTTGCTTCCAAGGTGATGGTTCACTCTCGAAAACTGCACCTCAGCTGGCTTGTTAACATAGATTCACACGGTCATCTTTTTATGCGTGCGTAACTTCCCTTGGGTAATGTGCGCACGCTTCGGTCGCTTAATCGAGAGCGACTATCTGCCCCGGATCGCTGAATTAGGTGTGACTGCCAAGTTTTGTTTCTCCCCGCGCATCACTTGCTTTGTTCTATTTATAACTACAGGTCTTTCTTCACTTTCACACGCGAAACTTACAATGCATATTAAATTAATTAATTCATAATGAGGAATGCGGTTCAGTTTTATTACTAGCAGAATATGGGTAAATACCAGAGTATGAAATATATATATAGGGGACACGAATCGGCCCATTACAGTAGGAAGGTTAAGTAATTAAAGTGAGCATTGAAATTGCAAGTTCTGAATCGCCCACAAAGGGTTCTAGTGTATTTTAAAAGCACTTTTTTAAAATAGAATTTATATCTAGATCCATTGGTTCAGCATTTTCAACAGCTTTATGATGGTTATCTTCCTGGTGGGGCTGGTGTCGATGATCCTCATGAGGACGCTACGGAAGGATTACGCTCGGTACAGCAAAGACGAAGACATGGATGACATGGTATTGGTATTGAAATCTAATGTGCCTTTAAACTGATCCTTAATTATGTCGCACCTTAGGAGCGGGACTTGGGGGACGAATATGGCTGGAAGCAAGTGCACGGTGATGTGTTCCGGCCTGCCTCACACTCGCTCTTGTTCTCGGCCTTGGTCGGCGCGGGGCACCAGCTAACCACAGTAGTATTTTGTGTGATTATTTTTGCCATTTTAGGCGACTTATACACCGAGTAAGAGCGTTGCAACTCTAATAATTTTATTCTGACGTCCAATACTTGCAGGCGGGGCTCTCTTTTATCAACCACCATCTTTGTCTACGCCGCTACTTCCCCTGTAAATGGCTACTTCGGTGGCTCCTTGTACGCACGGATGGGTGGTAAAGTGTGGATAAGGCAGATGCTGGTCTCAGCGTTTATGCTGCCCGCCCTCGTGTGCGGCACTGCCTTTTGCATTAATTTTATAGCGATCTACTATCACGCTTCTCGGGCGATCCCATTCGGCACCATGGTAAGGCATTCAGTTGGTTTGGATCTGTGCTAATGCGTATTTAAGGTTGCAGTTACGTGCATATGTCTGTTCGTGATCCTTCCATTGACGCTGGTGGGTACTGTGTTGGGCCGGAACTTGGCGGGACAGCCAGACTATCCTTGTCGTATCAATGCGGTTCCGAGGCCCATCCCGGAGAAGAAGTGGTTTATGGAGCCGGGCGTCATCATTCTTCTTGGCGGTGTGCTGCCCTTCGCTAGCATATTTATTGAAATGTAAGTTTTGTATTATTCTAATTTGATTTTGTTCAGCCTTCTGTTTAACTTAATTAATTTTAAATTTCTTTTTCAAAATTATTTTAAATTGTACTCGTGGTAGTAGAGACGAAAGATAATTTGTATTTAGTGTAATCAGAGCATCCAATAATGAAAGATTGAGGGTAATAGGTGATTTCCGGTTCTTCGAACAGTTCGATAAGTACATTATGCGTCCTTTGTCCCTACATTCCCCCTTTTCCCCCCTACTACTTCTTCATAAATATATCTTACTGCTTCCAGTCTTCTTGTTACTGTGTTTAGCTCTTCCGGCTTCTTATCTGACGTAAGTATTTCGTATTGTGCCTATTGTGTGCCTCTTTCTACATTCACGCTTCACAATGTTGCCTATCCTTTCGATTTAGAGCACACCACTGGTTCTTTATGGATAGCGCAGAGTTTTAGAATAAGTAAAAACAACATTTGTCGCTAAGTACTAAATACGTAGTTCAATACTCAACACAATAATTGATAAAAAATCAGTATTTTCCAAATTAAAAAAGGAAATGACTTGGGATGACTTTTGTCTTCCGCGCGACCACTGATGATACAAATAAAAGTGCGACCACTCGAAGATTAATTGTTTTACCATTTCTTGATTAAATCTTTTTCTCACATTATTCTCCTTAGCATAGAATTTCGGCTTAGACCGCGTAGTATTTGTATATGAACACCCAGCATTTTCTGGCTTAATGTGCCTTGCACCTTGTGAAGTCGAGCAAAAACCCGCGCGATGGCCATGCTCTCTGGTGACTCGTGTTGTTCGAGTATCTTGAGAACCAGGATACTTAGGCAGATTTGGCCGTTTTGCTATAGTCGCACGACTTTCACTCTGATGATGCAAGCTGCAAGGTCTTGCGAAACGTTAGTGAATATGGATGCACAAACAGCAAAACGGCCAAATCTGCCTAAGTATCCTCGTTCTCAAGATACTCAAACAACACGAGCCACCAGAGAGCATGGCCATCGCGCGGGTTTTTGCTCGACTTCACAAGGTGCAAGGCACATTAAGCCAGAAAATGCTGGGTGTTCATATACAAATACTACGCGGTCTAAGCCGAAATTCTATGCTAAGGAGAATAATTCGAGTAACCGCGAAAGCCTCAAACAGTACATTTTTCTCACATCTTTGATTGTTTAATTTTTCTAGTCTAATCTTCTTTTCCTCTAAAATTGACTGCTTTTTTCTTTAAAGTGGTCTGAATCTGTCTGCTCCTCTGTGCTCTTTATATCATTTATGCACTTTGTATGGGTTTCTTCAATAAGAATATGGACCTATATTTGGTTCGAGTTTTTCTGTCTGGACTTCTCCATAATGTGTATTCGTCTATGTCCATAATTTGCTATCCTACTGTACTATTAATTTATATTCCCCTGGGTTCGCTAGCTTAAACAGTCGTAGAAACATAAAACTATTAAGATCATCAGTGTGGCTAAGGGAAAGCTAATATTGTGCTAAGATTATGCATGCAAACACTGCCAGCAATAAAAACCCAACAGTTTAAATAAAAATATATATAATCTGTAAGAAAAACTCAAATACATGTGCATAAAACACCAAGAATAAACGACGTCCAAACATATAGTGAAACTGTCAACAATACTTTAATTATCTACGAGCGGAAGCTGTTTCTGCTCGCGTTATTACATAAAAATACATGTAAAAACACACACTATTCATATAAAAAGACTGTACGCTACATGCATGAAAGCACCTTAAATAGTGTGCTAATGTTCAACTGTCGACGCAAACTAAAATGGCGATAGCATGAAATGTATTGGAAATCCGCACACAAATACACTAAAGGAGAAGCTGTCCAATCTTTAAATACTATGAACTCTGCTTTGTTGTGTTCAAATAAAGCACAAATGATGCAATGACTGGGTACTGGTTGCGGGTAATTCCCCGTTATCTAATTGCCCACGAAGTTCATTGAAACAATTGACAAAATGTTGCAATCGCTTCCTTACTTCGTATTGCAGTTTTAACTAGCAACTAACCTTGCATTCGGTTGCTCCCAAGTGTCACTGAGCCTGGACAAGAGCGATGCCTCTGTGGCGTTAACTTTGGTGATGCTGCTCAGCTGGTTTGATGCCTTCTAAGTCTCTGTTCCCACTCAGGAACTTCTTTGTGTCAGCGAATAAAGCAGGCCAACAACTCACTATTCTGTGCACTTTAGTGCCTTTATTAGCACGCGTTGTACCTTGGTTAATGACGGACGCCACCCGCACGAGTCGCTACCACGATTGTCCAGTTTCATTGCTCCCCGCGCATCACAGGCTTTGTTCTATTTATAACTCCACTGCTGGGAATCTGGTCCCTTGCAAAATCACTCTCACACGTGCGAGGCGCACAGTGTGCTTGACTTAAATAGTACATAATAAGAAATACGGTTCAGTTTTATAGCTAGCAGGATATAAGAAGAGGATATGAAATGTATATTTATTTATTTTGGTATTCAGCCAACAGCCGTTAGGCCAATTATAGGCGTCGCTATACATTTTATGGGGACTTCTAACCCCACTAAGGACTGTCATGATGTTATTATGACATCCGAGACCAACTATTTCCATGGCAGCTGTACTGCAAGGCGCTGGAAGAAGCAGCCGTGGAACTCCCATCCAAGTTCTGACCAGAAAGAGCGTTGCTTAACTCTACTGATCGAACGTGAATTTTCATATACCCATTGAATTTAATGTTTTAATTTTGTTTCAGGTATTTTATTTTCACATCGTTTTGGGCCTATAAAATCTATTACGTCTACGGCTTTATGCTGCTAGTGGCTCTAATCTTAGTGATTGTAACTGTGTGCGTGACGATCGTCTGCACCTACTTCCTGCTGAATGCCGAAGACTACCGCTGGCAGTGGACCTCCTTTCTGGCGGCCGGTTCGACATCAGCCTACGTCTACATTTACTCCATTTACTACTTCTTTTTCAAGACCAAGTAAGTACTTTTAATAGCTCCGCAAAGTCATTACTAAAAATTCGGCATTTTATTTTTTCTGGAAAATTTAAAACACATCGGCGAATGTTTCAGGATGTACGGCCTATTTCAAACAGCGTTTTACTTCGGCTACATGGCACTATTCAGCGGTGCCTTGGGGATCATGTGCGGGACGGTGGGCTTCATCGGCACGAGTATATTTGTTAGGAAGATTTATTCAACTGTTAAAATTGACTAAGTGACTACCAGTGATTGTACATAGCTGTGTTACATTGTTAAACCTTAGTGGCTTCATGGAACACCCAGTATAGATAACGAGGTCGTGTAATGGATACTTGATTGTTTTAAGGATGATTGTGTTGTCGTATAAGTTTTAAGTGATGCTCATTGTTCTATTTTTTGTTCGTGGTTTAATAAACCGTCTATTACTTTAATTTTGTTTGTATTGCGAGGCGTAATGGAGGACTGTATAGAGATATAGATGTATGAGTGTAGGTAACTTTTAAATGCGAGTTGACATTTGTTATTAGCGGTGAGTAGTCGATATCATTTCAGGATTCATCTCGGACTGTAGTTACTACTGGCACACAGTAACTTACCGGGGCGTTAAGTTGAGGTTGTTCTTTTGTGCACTTAGTACTACCATTAGTGATTAGTTTCATTTATCGTCTGTGCAAACTATAGAGTGTAATTTTTATATAAGTAAATTATTGTACATAACTGTGTATATAACTGATACGCAATTGCGATTATGCTTGTTTACACCTTTACGTGGCGATTTGTTGGAAAATTATTTCTGGTTAATGTTTTTATATTTTGAAGATGTGTTGTGAGAGGACCTGTAACAGTAACTTCAATAAATTATCTATTTGAGTATGTAATGAATTGATTTTAAAATATAATTATTTGTGTTGGTTTGTGACTTTGGTATGTTTATTTAGAGGTGATAAGAGGTGCTCGAGTTTTAAGGCAAGTATAAAGTGAACCGTACGTAATAAATAGTTGGTTTTTGGTGTGGAGTGTAGTGCGAGCTGGGGAGGACGGAAGACCAGTGTAGACAGCTGAGTTTGTTAATAGTGATAAGACTGTGGCCTTCGTGGAGCTGGTCCGGAAAGTAACTTTTACGCAAAAGAGGATAGGCAACCCAATACACAGATGGGTAACAATACTGTATAAATAATTTGTAGGCAACACACATAGCATCGCAGCTTAGAAGCAACAGAGTTTAGGAAAGGACAAACCATGGAAGCATTGCTGGAGGATATCCAAGCTAAAATAACTACCGGGTTGCCTTTGAAATATTTGTTGTATGAGTAATATGTTGGTGGCACTGTAAGTCTATGCTAAATTTGAGGTTAGCAGGTTAGGTTTTGCTTCAGTCTGTGTCAAAACTGACGCAAAACCTAGCCTGATAACCTCGAATTTGACATAGACTTACAGTGCCACCAACATATTATTCATACAACAAATATTTCAAAGGCAACTTGATGGAAAAGCATTTATAATCACCCAATAGAATGGATACAAGGGCAGAACGGATGTGAAATATAGAAGTAAAAATAGATAACCTACAATTAGAAATAGAGGAAACGAAACGAGAGAACAGCAAGTCGAAAAAGCAAAATAGGATATTAGAAGAGAAAATGAAAACACAGCAGAAAAACATTGGAGACATGGAAAAAGAAGTAAGGAAAAGAAAAATAGTAATACAGGGAGGCTGAATCAAATTTAGAATTAAATGAGAAGATTAGAATAGCGAGAAATGGATATCAATATTAACATGGAACAAGAAGTTGAAGAAGTAAGAAGATTAGGCAGCAAGAACATAAATAAATGGGGAGGAAGACCTGTACTACTAGTTGTATCCCTGCAAAAGAAAACAGAGGTGATGAGTAGTAAAAGAAAGCTGAAGAACACGAAAGTCTGGATTACAGATGACTTCCTGAAAACAGTGCTAGAAGAGTGCAAAGAATTGTTGAAGCATATGAAACAAGCTAAGGAGAAGGGTTACAGGGCAAATTTAGTGTACAATAAAATAATCATCAACGGTGATCCCTATACAGTGGAGCAACTAACTGAACTGGAATATGGAAATGATATGACAGGAGGCACTGGAGTACAGAAACAATACTCAAAGGATAAACAAACGGTACAAACATGAAGGCAGAGAGAAGATGAAATAGACAAAGATATGACGAAGGCAGAAGAAGGCAAAGAGGATAAAAAGAGAGGAAGATTGACTGACGAGGAGAATGGAAACTCACCCAAGGAAATGGTATCTGTAGGAACAGTACCACAGAAAAGAAATAAAAAATATTGGGCACAAACAGTAAGTACTAACGCCTCCCAAGAAAATGAAAGAAAGAAAAGAAAAGGAAACAAGATGTGGTATAAGAAATAAGGCCTCAACAGCAGAAGAAGTTCTAAAAAAGGACTTACAGAAGGTCACAAACACCAAACGATATCAACAAGAACAAGAATAAAAAAGTAACGGAAACAAGAAGCCGGACAGAAATACAGATGAAGACTCGTGAACAAATAGGACAAAGAGAGAAAATAAATGAGAACAGGAGAAAAGATTCTCTAACAAACAAAGGAAAAGATTATAAAAAACAAAAAATAATAGATAAGATCGTCACACAAAACATAAGAAACACAAAAGAACAAGAACAAAGGAAAATAGGCAAAGAACAGAAACAGAAACAAAAAATAAAGTTAGGAGCATGGAAGATACAAACGATAAATGGAAAAGAACAAGAAATAATCGAAGAAACGGAAGAAAAGAGCATTCACATAAGTAAAAGGTCTTTCAATAAAGGTGATAGTTTTTTCAATCTAGATTCCTCGGTTCATGATATATTTTGTTTTTACTTCTAAGTGTCAACATATTCAGTATAGTTTGCAGTTTCATCATGCAGCGTTTGACACTTCCCGACCGTTTAGAAATTATTAAAAAATATTACCAAAGTTCGAGCTCAATTGTGGGTCCTCAACGTGCAGGTTATACGCTGCACTGTGGAAAAGTTGGAGCGTGAGTTCACTTTAAAGGACAATAAGCCAATAAGAAGACGTGAGATCAATATCGCAGCTGCAGCGGCCAGTATTGCCGGTGAGCCAAATTTGTCGATTTGGGGCTTTCTCAGACGTCGACTTGAAGAATTTTGCGAAAAGATTTGAGCCTACATCCGTACAAAGTCGTATTGACTCAAGAGCTGAAGCCAAACGACCACAGATTGCGTCATCGGACCCTATTTCTTCCGAAATGAGGAGGAAAGAGCCGTAACCGTTAATGGCGACCGCTATAAAGCCATGTTACTAGAATTTCTGTGGCCAGAACTTGAGAACATCGATATTGAAGAGATGTGGTTCCAACAAGACGGCGCTACGTACCATACAGCTAATGCTACACTCGATTTGCTGAGGGATAAGTTTGGCGATTGGATCATCTCACGACGAGGATTTGTGAATTGGCCGCCGCGGTCATGTGATTTGACACCGCTAGATTATTTTCTTTGGGGCTACGTCAAAGCACAAGTCTATGCTGACCATTCACAGACTTTGGATCATTTGGAAGCCAACATTCGTCAAGCTATCGCCGGCATACAGCCGCAAATGTTGGACAAGGTGATCAAAAATTGGAGCGATCGAATGCGTCAGTGTACACAACGTCGTGGTGGACATTTGAATGATATCTTGTTCCAAACATAACTGCATTGTCCAAGCTTCAAAATAAAGCAAAAACTAAATTGATGTGTCAAACCGTTGTTGTTTTATTTAAAATTAAAAACCTATCGCTCTTAATGAAAGACACCCTTTACTTGGAGTTAGTGAAACTAAGAAAAAGGCACGGGGCATACTTTTAAACAATTCCTACACACTAAAGGTACTCAGGAGTTGAAATAACCGAAAGAACAACTGAAGGAGTAACACTGTTAACAAACGAAGAAATAGAAAAGAAAATTGCTGATTGAAAAGCAATAAACTCTAGAATTATTTATATGGATGTAAACCTAGAAACAAGCATAACAATACAACAAATATATGCACCAAGAGAAGGCACAGAAATACAAAAAGTAGAAGAATTCTATGAAACACCGCAAGAACAAATGGAAGAAGCAAGAGAAAGAGATTGAGAAGTACTAATAATAGAAGATTGGAATGGACGAATTGGAAAAGATACAGATAAAGCATTCATATGCATGGAAAAGTATGGGACAGAAGAGATTATTAATTAAAACGGAAAGCAAATTCTTGAATTCTGCATAACAAACGATATGCAAATAGAGAATACATTCTACAACCACGGAAAAGAACCTCAATATACATACGAAACACAGGATGGAAAACATAAAAGTATAATAGACTATTATAACGTACACAAAAACGTATGAAGGACAAGTAAAAGATGTATGGGTCGAAAAATAAGCAGAACTAGGAACGAATCACAAGCTATTATTAGGTAATGGAAATAGAAGAAGAACTTATCATAAAGGAAACAGTAAAACAGTATACAAACATACAGACAGAGAAGCTAAGGGACTTGGAAACAAGCCAAAGATACCACGAGGAAATAGAGATATGGCTAGGGGAAAATTTTGAAGAAGTAAAAGAGCAGGAATTAGAAGTAATTCGGAACAACTTCAAAGAAATAATAAATAAAACAGCTACAGATACTTGTGGGACAAGAAAAATAAATGGAAATAGATAACATAGCAGATGGTGGAACAATGAAGTGAAAGCAAAAATAAAAGAAAAGGAAAAAGCATGGAAAAAATACATAATAACTGGTAACATAGAAGATAAAATAAAATACATACAAAAAAAGAAATGAAGCCAAGCAGGAAATGAAAAAAGCAAAAAATGAAACCTGGATGGAATTTGGAAGAGAAGTGGAAAGAGAATATGGCACAAACAAAATCAAGTTCTGAAAAACAATTAGAACACTGAAGAGTAAGAAACACGAGCAAATATGGAACATAGAAGACAAAAATTCAGCACTCAAAACGGAAACAGAGGAAATACTAGAAGTGTGGAGGAGATTTTACGAAGAGAAATTCCGGAAAGATAAAAACCTGAAAACGAAATATGGCACGAGGAAATAATGCGGACACTCAAAACTTTAAAACAGGAAAAGCAGCAGGGAGGGATAAAATAGCACCGGAATAATCAAATGGGGAGAAAGAAAAATGATAGAATGAATAGCACTAATATTTAAAAAATCTTGGATAAATAATATAATACCTAAGGATTGGGAAAAGAATGTAATTATACCTTTATATAAAAAAGGAAAGAAGAATAAATGTGAGAATTATAGGGCCATTTGCCTAACCTCAACATTGTTCAAAATGCATACCAAAATAATAGAAAACAAACTAAAAAACAAAGTGACGATGAAACTAGAAGAACAAGCAGCGTACATGAAAGGAAAACAAACACAGGATCACATAAGCATAGTAAGAAGGGTAATAGAAAATGCAACAGAACAACGAAAAGAATTATATTTAGTATTTGTTGACCTGAAAGCTGCATTCGACACAGTCCTAAGGGTCAAACAATGATAAGTACTGCCTGGAGGAAGTGGAAGTCACGGAAAAACTCAAACGAGTAATTAATAGCGTATACAAAACAGTAAGAGGAGAGGTTAGGATAAAAGAAAAGTTGGTACTGCAGAGAATTTGATATGCAAAGGGGAGTTAAGCAGGGAGATAGTCTGAGCCCTCTGTTATTTATCATTTATGTGGACAAAATCTTGAAAATGTGCAAAGAAAACATGCCCAAAATAACAGCTGGGTATAGAGAGCTGAACCCAATTCAACTACAGAGCATGCTATATGCAGATGATATAATAATTATGGGAGGCAGCCAAAGGAATATACAAAAGACACTAAATTAATGGGACAAGACAATAACAAAAATGGGTATGGAAATAAACAAAGGAAAAACAAAAGTTATGATAATTAATGGAAAACAGGACCAATAAAATATCGTCAAGTGCGGTGAAGAGGAACTAGAACAAGTTTCCACAATAGATTATTTGGGAACAAAAATAAGCTTAAATGGATAAAGTAACACAGAGATCCTAAGTAGAACGAGGAAAGCTACACAAGTATTTTATCAAATTAACAAAACAATATTAGGAAAGAAGAAAGAAGGAAATTAGTGCAAAAACCAAAACAACACTGACAACACAACATGAAAGTAAGATAACCGCAGCAAAAATAAAGTTCCTCAGAACAATAACAGGGAAAACAAAAAGAGACAGATGCAGAAATGAAGACATAAGAGGAAGCATACAACAAAAGCCAATTACTCGAATAATAGAAGAAAAACAACTGAAATGGTTCGGACACGTCCAGAGAATGCAGAAAGAGGCACTAACTAGGAAAGCAGCAGAATCCAAAAGACGTGGAAGCAAAGGGTAGGAAGACCGAGCAAGAATATTGACCTAAGAATAGAAGAATTGGCAAAGAAAAGGGGGAAAACAACTACTAATCCAGTGGGTTCTGAAAAATTCTACGTATTCATAGATTTGCACCAAGGATTCACTTAACACCACCGTATCTAAGGCAACGTTGTTGGCACACTGTGCATCCGCTCTCACGCCATATTTTAATATCTGTTCTGCAGTGAACATAGTATTGTAACGATTTAAAAATGGCCCTGCGAAGGGCGCCATGTAACGTTTAGAAAAGTCTTTGCAAAGGGCTTTCTAGAATTATATTTCGGGTAGCTCAATAGGAGTCAGGATTCTCTCAAACTCAAATATATACGGTTTGGGAAAAACACAGTGTAATTACCATCAATATATTGTTGATAACTAATTTACAAAATAATCGATAATTTTAATTAAAATGAAATGTATATTAACAAAATAATAAATTCGTCTGGGGTCGTGTTGTTTTTGTCCCTGTATAGCGGATGCCCCACAGCGTAACCTTGGAGGTTAGCGGTTTGATTACATTTCGGGGTCTACAAATATGCAGAAATCAAAGAGATCTAACAGATACCTGTGACTCCGGGGGTGAGCTAGGGTTGGTGCGGCTGGAGATCGTGCTTTGGGAAGACAATACGCTGTCCCCGGAGTGAATGCGCCGTAGAATTCTCCAGGTGAAATTTGGGATTGGTTGTGAACTCCGTCGTACTATACAGGATCCTAATATGAACAGAGAGTATAAGTATGGAAAGCTACAAGAAGTAGCTAAAAGGGGTGTAGAAAAGGATCGCTATACGTATAGCAAGAGCCTACCGAACAGTCTCAACAAGAGCCGTTCAGGTGGTGTCAGGCGTTATCCCAATACACTTACTAGTGAGAGAAAGATCCAGAACAACGGGCAACAGCACAAGGGCAAGGCTAAAGGAAGAGAGGCCGCATTAAACAGCTGGCAGCAAGAATGGGACGAAGACAAAGAGCAAGGAAGGTGGACCAAACTACTAATCCTACGAATACAACCATGGCTCATCAGAAGCCACGGTGATATTGGATACCACTTATCCCAGGCCTTGCCTGGACATGTCTGTTTCGAAAGCTACCCTCACAGAATCGGGAAGAGACGAGGCAATCAGTGCACGTACTGTGATGAGGTGGATACACAGTGCCTTTATATAGACAGTGGCGACAATACAACTAAGCCACACCCCCGCCGCCATATTTAGGCAAATTTCTAACGGGTGTTCATTTAAATCTGTGATCAGAGTGGACTTTCATACGTGTTTTACGTTTGGCAGTACTGAAAATTTAGAGATTTGCAGGTTAAGATTTGCGTCAGTTTTGACACAAACCTAACCTAGGTACTAACCTCGAATTTGACATAGACTGACAATACACTTCAGTACTGCCAAAAGTATAACACGAATCGCAGGTGATTTAGCCTAAACATGGCGGCTAAAACCACGTAATCTAGGGAGCCAATCAAAAATAGGACACCCCATTGTCGCCACTGTCTATATAAAGGCACTGTAGATGGATAGAGAGCCAGTAGATATAGGAGAGTACCGCCACGTCCGCCATGTTTATTCCTCTGACATATGCGTCACTTTGAGGTTTATAGCACAATTCCGTTAACGTGACGTTTGTTGGCAATCCAAAACTTTACTTAAAATTGGCAAGACATTACACAAAAGGAGATTGATAAAAGAACGACATAACAACAGGCATTACATAAAGTTAATAAAAGAAATAAAGAGAACGGAATGGCGAGGATGAAGAATGGGTTCGGTCTGCATGAAGTTATACCGAAAGGTGGTACCAGCAGATCGACGGTATTAACGGAGGGGTTTTTTAGTCTGTAGGCGCTTGGGTCGCCTTCTCAGGTGAATCCAACAGGCTGAGATAAGCACGGTGCCTTTCGAAGATTTGACAAATGCATTTGACAGCTCGGTCTTTACGTGCAGCAGGATTTTCCAAGTTCGGGGCCAGGTCGCTGGTTTCGGCTTTGGGCTGCAGGAAGGCGACGCTAGACGTATATGGTTGTCCAAACAGATAATCTAATTACGGCAATTATTTTATACGCGCCGCTTTCAGGCGGAATGCACAATAGGATTCGTATAGGTACAGTTAATATTGGAGTTTTAATATTCTCGCTGCTTACGGTCGTGGGGCTTATGATGAACGGGAATGAGTTTAAGAGACAGAGAGACGCTATCACATTTTAAACGCGTAGATTTCGGTTTTGGCTGAGATGTTTAGGAGACCGACAGATGCTATCACGTTTTAAACGTCTGGAGATAATTTGGGATCAGGAAAGTTCAAAGACTGAAGTCGGGACTGGACAGGATCAGGACTGGTGGATTCAAGTGAAGATCAAATGATTGCGAAGTCTTCTTATATACTTACTGTTTTTAACCGCGTAATCAACACCGCCGCTCTAGACGGTACAGGGGCTGATACTTCGTTGGCTTTGCGCATAGCGGTAACAAGTTTGCTATCACTAGTTCGAACGCTGGTTAGATGCAACGTCTGATAACGCCTAAATTAGCGATTCAAAAATTACATACATTGTTTAATGTTCATTATATAAATTTATGCAGATGCTAGTGTTACAGTATAGGTCACGTACTTGTATCTGCTTCTCCATATTGCATTATCACACAGCGCTCCCAAAATTGTAGCATCTTGCCTTGAAAGGTGAGCGGTGATCTTTCATCATATTTGCCTATGATCTGTAACTATTATTGAGCATGATCGGTGTGTTATTTTAGCCATCCATGTCAAATTTTCATGGAAGCTTCTATTTTTTTCATCAAGGTTTGATTGTACATTTTCCATGTTTCTGCTTCATAGGAAAAATCAGAAAGTAAGATAATAATTGAATTGGACAGGCTAGATGCCCCTAACACTTTTGTATTTACACTACTTGGACTAGCATTAATATAGGATCCAATATTTTAGCATTAAGAATGTAACACGGAATTTCCTGTAGGGCTGTCAGCTTCTACACAACTACCGGAAAGCCGTTGCAGCAACTCTTCCATATCTATTTATATCAGAATGATGAATAATGGCGAATGGAAAATCCATCGCAGAAAATGCTCAGGCTAACGTTTATTGCACTCTGTGGTACCTTTAAGTATTAAAAACACTCTCTAAGAAACTTTAGTTTCCAAGTTCTGCGTCTTTGATGTTAAAGTGTAACGAAATTTGTATTTAAATCTACGAAATTGTTACGCGGACCATGGGGAAATTTGAGTTAATGTATACAATTTACAACTACCTGGAAGCAGTTCTAACAATTCTTCATAGTCTAATGCCTTCTGAGATATCTTTATGTGCTAAAAACATTCTCTAAGTAAGTTTAGCTTGCATGTTCTACATCCTTGTTGTTAAAATGCCATCGAGGAGTTATTGTAGCGCCCCGAAATTTATATTTAAATCTAGGAAATTGTTACACGTTTGATGCGACAATTTAGGCTGTTAATATGCACAATTTACCACTACCTGAAAGCAGTTCTAGCAATTCTTCAATGTCTGGTATTAATATCAAAAGGATATGTAAAGGCGAATGGAAAATTCACCTCTGGAAGTACTCCGGCAAACGTCTAATGCTTTCAAAGATATCTTTATGTGGTAAAAACATTCTCTAAGTAAGTTTAGCTTGCAAGTTCTGTATCTTAGTTGTTAAAACGTATTCGAGAAATTATTGTAGCGTCCCGGAACTTGTACTTACACCAAGGTAATTGTTACACGGTCAATGGGGCAACGCAGGGGTGTTAATAAGCACAATTTGCCACTACTGGGAAGCCGTTGTAAAAAATCTTCCATATCTGCTATTTATATCAGAATGATGAATAACGGCGAATGGAAAATCCGTCGCAGAAGATGCTCAGGCTAACGTCTATTGCACTCTTTGGTGACTTTATTTGCTAAAACACTCTAAAAATACCCTCTGAGAAACTGTAGTTTGAAAGTGCTGTGTCTTTGTTGTTAAAGTGTCACCTAAAATTTGTTAGGGCGTTCGGAAATTTGTATTTAAATCTAAGAAATTGTTACACGTTCGATGGGGCAATTGGCTTGGTAATATGCACAATTTACGACTACCTGGAAGACGTTCTAGCAATTGGTCATTGTCTGGTATTTATATCAGAAGGGTGAATAATGGCGAATGGAAAATTTACCTCAGGATACCATCAGGCAAACGTCTAATGCCTTCTGAGATATCTTTATGTGCACTCCTTGGTACATGTATGTGCTAAAAACACTCTAAAAGTACTCTCTAAGAAATGTTGGTTTCCAAATTCTGTGACTTTGACGTTAAAGTGTCGCCTAGAAGTTGTTATAGCTTGCCAAAATTTATATTTAAATCTAGGAAATTGTTACACGTTCGATGGGGCAATTTAGGCTGTTAATATGTTCAATTTACGACTACCTGGAAGCAGTTCTAGCAATTCTTCATTGTCTGGTATTTATTTGAGAAAGATATGGAATGGCGAATTGAAAAATCAACTCCGAAGATCCTCCCGCAAACGTTTAATGCCTTCTGAGATATCTTTATGTGCTTAAAACACTCTCTAAGTAAATTTAGTTTGCAAGTTCTGTATCCTTGTTGTTAAAACGTTTTCAAAAAGTTATTGTAGCGTCCCGGAATTTGTACTTATACATAGTAATTGTTAAACGTTCTATGGGGCAACTCAGGAGTGTTAATAAGCACAATTTACAACTACTGGAAAGCAGTTGTAGCAATTCTTGCATAGCTGCTATTTATATCAGAATGATGAGTAATGGCGAATGGAAAATCCGTCGCAAAAGATGCTCAGGGTAAGGTCTATTGCACTCTTTGGCAACTGTATGTGCTAGAAAACCACCTAAAAACACTCTCTAAGAAACTTTAGTTTCTAAGTTCAGTGTTGAAACACAACACAAAATGATTGTTCTAATAAATGATCGTGGTTTGGTTAATGAATATGAACAAACACTGTAATTAAACGGATTTATTATCCCTTCTTAAACATGTGTCATACATTAAAAACTGTCGTTATTATTCTGTCAAAACATTGCTTAGTAACTATTCGCGGCAACTCTACTAATAATTATAATTTAACATCCTCCCACCTAGAGTTGACGTGAAATTTCGAAAAACTTGTTACAAAAACAAAATTACAATACAAACATGCTTTTTAATTTAAGTATCGTGCAGGAGGAATTATTTTTCTTCCTCTCGTGTTTACGGTTGGCAGGGATTCTGCTGCTTCCTCGTCGTACGCTGCCTCTTCATTTCCATCTTGCGCATCTGATTCTTCAACATCTATCTCAGTACGATTATTTCTAGTATGTTCACTAGATTCTTCTCCGTTTTGTGTATATGAATGGTCTTCGTAAATCTCTAGTCTGTAGACTCTTTGAACTGGTCTTAACAACTGACCCTTTTCAGTCTGCAACTTAACCACACGACATACCTTATCTTTTCCAGGTATAATTTCTAACACTTTGGCTAAAGGCCATTCTAACCGTTTTTGTATATCGTTACCAACCAAAACTATTTCTCCAACTTTCAGTTCTGCTGTCGCTTTGCGGTGTGTATTCTTCTCTATTAAAGCACCTAAATACTCAATGCGAAAACGTTTCCGTAAGTCTTCTTTTAACTTCAATAAATAGCGTAACCGGTTATTTAAATGTTCTCTGTCCGTTCGATCTAGATCGGCGGTTCCAACTTCCGTAACTTCCTGCAGAAACATGCTTGGTGTTAGTGGTGCAACTGTAGGATCGCTATCTGACATGTACGTTATTGGTCGATTATTAATTATCGATTCACATTCACATATTATAGTAGAAAGTTCTTCGTGTGTTACACAAGCTCTTCCTAATACTCGTTTCAATAAATCCTTTATGATTCGTACTAGACGTTCCCAAAATCCGCCCCACCATGGTGCTGCCGGGGGATTGAATCTCCATTCAATTTTTCTTATGGTGGAGAAGGCTTCTATTTCTTGCCAGTTGATAGTTGACAACATATTTGCTGTTCCTACAAAATTTGTTCCATTGTCGCTATAGATTTTCGTGGGTCGACCTCTTCTTGCTATGAAACGTCGTAAAGCTTATATAAATGCAGTAGTTGATAGACTCGACACTATCTCTAAATGTATTGCTCTGTAGACGGCACACGTATATAGACAAATCCACACTTTATTTTTTCCTTTTAAATACAATGGTCCGGCATAATCTACGCCGACTATTTCAAAAGTTTTAGCATCTCTAAGTCTATCTATTGGTAATGGGCATGGAATAGTTTCTACGTGCTTTTCTGTAAATCTTTTACACGTCACACATTTCTTTATCACATTATTGATAGCTTTTCTGCCCTTTGTGGTCCAATATTCTTCTCTTAAGTTGTTCAGCAATATTTGTACACCAGCATGCTTTAGTTTCTCATGTTTTTCTCTTATCAACATTTTCACTACTGGATGCTGATCAGGTAAGACGATTGGATACTTGAAGTTTTTGCTGTGTTCTCGTAAAGTTATTCTTGTAGTGACTTTGATGATACCCTCTTGATCGTAGAATGTGTTTAGAGAATTAATATCTTTCAAATCATTTCCGTATCATTCAGTTTGAATTAATTTCATCAGTTTTTTCTCAGCACGGTTTAATTCTTCTACTCTTAAACAACCTTTTCGTTCTTCTTTGTCCTTTTCTTTAAATCGCATCATCCAGCCTATCATATTTATTATTCTTTGAAAATCGGAAAAGTATTGATAGTACCATCCAGTATCGTTTTTATGTGTTTTCGCAACCATGTCTGTGGCTTCAATTATCTTTTTTTCAAGTGTTGTCTCTGGCCATTCTTGTGGATTCTCATATAACCAGGAAGGACCCTTCCACCATCGCTCTTCGATAATTTGTTTTGTGGAACAGCCTCTGGACGGTAAATCTGCCGGATTTAAATCTCCTGGTGTATGCTTCCAATCTTTTATTTTCGTTAACTCATGAATCTCTTTTATTCGGTTTTTTACAAACATTTCTTGTTTTCCATTTCCTTGAATCCAATTTAAAACAGTGGTTGAGTCACTCCAATATGTGACCGGTATTTCTCGATCACTTGTTAGACTCTTCAACACCTCCGCTGTTAAACGAACTCCCACCGTGGCAGCCATCAACTCGAGTCGAGGAATTGTTACCTTTTTTAATGGTGCAATTCTTGCTTTTGCTTGTATAAGCTGTACACATACCGTATCATGTTTCTCCGAACGTGCAAATACTGCACATGCATACGCTATTTTGCTCGCATCACAAAATGTGTGTAAGCTGTAGTTTGCATTTTCGAGAAGTGCCCATCTAGGTAATCTTACTTGTGATATTGCCGGAAGCTCTTTGTACCAATTTAGAAACTTCAATCGAATATCTTCACTTACTTTGCTGTCCCAATTCACATTCTTAACCCATAAGTCTTGCAGTAACAACTTAGGATATATTATTATCGGGCAGAGTATACCAATTGGATCAAAGATTTTGTGTGAAATGGACAAAATAGTTCTTTTAGTTACAAATGTCAACTCTGTAGGCTTCAGGAAATCCATATTAAATTCAATATTATCGCTTGATTTATTCCATTTCAAACCGAGGACCATAGCCGCCTGATTTTTCTGGTTGTCGAACGAATATTCCCAGCCTCGTAAATCGAAGTGTCCACTACTCATTACCTCGCTGGCTTCTTCTATGAATCGTTTTAATTCGTTTTCGTTGCTGAAACTGGTGACGCAGTTGTCTACATAAAAACATTCTCTTAATTTTAATACAATGTTCTCACTATAGTTGAGTTTCGGGTTATTCTCTAGATTCTTCAAACTGCTCAATATTTTATCTATATGGAAAT
Organism: Agriotes lineatus; assembly: GCA_940337035.1. Lineage (NCBI taxonomy): Eukaryota > Metazoa > Arthropoda > Insecta > Coleoptera > Elateridae > Agriotes > Agriotes lineatus. Next base: position 146,885 of record CALNHX010002217.1, on the reverse strand, counting down.
TCATTACAGCATTTAACAAGAATGGGCTGCTTGATATCCCAAAAACTACACGACAATGTCTGTAAATTATGATCTGATCATCTTCATTCCACCATAAAAATGTTAAGAATTTACGATCTTGTTTATTGACGCTTATTTGTAAGAATGCTCGCTTAATATCTGCGATCACGCCTATTCGGTTGAATCGAAATCGTAATAACACCGAATTGATAAGTTCTATTAAATTTGGACCTGTTTCAAGACAATCATTTAGTGACGATTCATTTTTTCTTTTAGCAGATGCATCAAATACAGGCCGGACTGGTGTGGTGCTGTTCTCCTTTATGACATGTCGGTGTGGCAAAAAATGTCCCGTCTCTAGATCACTGCTATCAATTTCTTCAATAATTCCATCGGTTAGCCATGTTTTTAGTATCTGGTCATAAACTTCATAATTACCGTCACTTTTCAATTTTTTTGTAAGAGAAAATAATCTCTTTTCGGCAATATCATAATTGGTTTTCAACTCATCTCTACTTTCCCGCCAACGCAATCTAACTTCGTATCTTCCTTCATTATTTACGCGTATTGTTTCCAGGAATCTTAATTTAACTTCTTCATTTCTTTCTTGTTTTGTCTTCATTTCGACCGGATCTTTAATACCTATTAGCTCTAAATCCCATAACTCGCTAATTTTCCTATCGTTTACTAACATTGAAATGACATTCATCGCTTCACAAGTATTATCTTGATTATCAGACACTTTGCCCATGACTGTCCATCCTAAAGTGGTTTCCATCGCTACTAATCCACATTTCAACTCTTGTTTTCGACCCGTGTATAATTTTCCTGCAATATCTGCTCCCATCAATATTTGTACATCTTCTCCGATTCTGCCGATGTCCGTCAACTCGATTTTCTTCTCTTTTAATTCTCGAATCCACTCCATATCTTCGACACATGTTATTTCATCGACAATTGTGGGTTGACCTAAAACTTCAATATTACAAGAGTAGTTTTTATTAAGCGATATGAGTTTTATTTTATAACGGTTATGTCCTTGCCGGCTAGCCTGAACACCTCCGAACAACGTATGATTTAAATATTCTTTCCTTATTATTGGTAACTTCATGGACTTTGCAAAATCTTCAAGTATGTATGATCTTTGCGATCCTGTATCTATCATGGCTCGTGCTTGCTTTCTAATTCCGTTGTGTGTCACATTTACGACCAAAGTTTGCAAAAATATAACTGGATTTTTAGAAAAGTTACTTAGATTTGCATCTTCATGTATTCTTTCTTCGCTATTATTAAATTCTTTGGCGTGTTCTTGCATCGTTCCTACTTTTGGACACATCGTTACTACATGTCTGCCCTCACATACAGCGCATTTTATAAAGGCTTTGAAATTTTTTGCGAAATGGTTCGATTTGAGACAGTAGAAACAACATTTCTTTTCCTTGATAATTTTCTTCTTTGCTTCTATCGTCATCTTTTTTGCCCAATAACAATCAGCGCTTCTATGGCTTTTCAAACAGAAAATACAACCACTGTTTTGTTTTCCACCTTTGACACTTATCAAACTAGTTGCGGTAGCTATATCTTCTTCTTTTTGGATAGGAATCCTTTTCTTTCTAGTTTTCTGATCGTTATTATTGATAGAAAAGCCTGCAGTTGCTAAATTGACACGCTCGTCATTTTCAACTTCATTTCTTAGAAATGCCATTAATCTAGTCAATCTATTCTTTGTCTTCAGTGTCACTGACGATCCAGCTTCTGTGATTTCTTCCGGAATGATCTGTATTCGTTGCCATGCTCGTAACAGATCCTCTGGCATACAGGATTCGACCAGTGGGTATAGCATAGCCGCATATTTTTCGGTGGCCACTCCTAACGATTCCAGTGCCCTCAGTTTTGTCTCCAACTTGTCATAAAGAGAGCAAAGTGACAATTCATTTTTATTCATAACCTTAGTTAAGACTAAAGAGAGTAGTTCTCGTACATAAACTTCTACTTGTAGATCATCTCTGCCGAAACGAGCTTTGAGTCCATCTACCGCTTTTCTGTAATTATCACCGGTCGGGGGAAAGCTGGCCACCAAATCTCTAGCTCGACTCCCTTCGATAGTAGCTTGTATGAGATATTGGAATTTGTCTTCCGGGGCTAATTCGTTGTCTTCATCAATTTTTCGGAACTGACTCCAAAATTGAAGCCATTCCTTTATCTCACCTCCATATTTTATTAACTCTATCTGGGGCAGTTTATATTTCGACTGGCACCTTGCATTACATTAGCTTGGACTGGTGACTGTACACTGGGTACACCTACGGCTTGAAAATATTTTGTAAACTTTAGTTTCAACGTAATGAATTTAGTTTGATACTCATCGGATTCACTAGACTCTTTTTCGAATTCGGAAGGCTCCCTTGTATCATCATCTAAAAGACGTTCTAAAATATTTTTGTCTAACGTTAACAGTTCATTGACCTTTCTTTTTAACATCGTAATTTGTGCTTCTAAATATTCTATGTCTGGAGCTTCTGCGTCCATTGCAGCTTCTATTTGATTATACAACTTCGTAAAAGAACTTCTAAGAGCTGTTCTGGCTTTTTTATCTTTCTCCATGACTTTTTGTTCACTTTTCCTAGCCTCTTTATGTTAACCACGACCTGCGGTCCTGTCACGGTCGCCAATTATGTTGAAACACAACACAAAATGATTGTTCTAATAAATGATCGTGGTTTGGTTAATGAATATGAACAAACACTTTAATAAAACGGATTTATTATCTCTTCTTAAACATGTGTCATACATTAAAAACTGTCGTTATTATTCTGTCAAAACATTGCTTAGTAACTAACTTTTCGCGGCAACTCTACTAATAATTATAATTTAACATTATTGATAAAAGCTAAAGCTGTGTTTTCTTTGCAGTTGATCGTGTTTTATATGGAAGTGCGGTTCTTCTAGGTACCTATGATTTGAGAGGAATGTAGTATGGGAGACTATCATGCCACATTTTATTATATCCCTGGTTGTCATCAAACAACGCTATTATGGAGTAAAGTTTCTCCACAAAGGATTAGTTAATTATAGTCGACTACAGCAAGGACCTGCTATATGATGGATGCCATCGCATGGTGCTTGCTCATTGTCTATCTTCGTAGTTACATCAGTGAGATACTTCCACATACTTTGGACGACTTCCCACTTAACGCGTTCAATTATACTAATCCAAATCACTGCAAACTGCATATTAATCAGTTATCTTTAATACATTACTTGAATGTTTACTGCAATAACTGCAACTGGAGATTCATAACGAACATTAGAGAGTAGTTTAGCGGCCGTAGCAAGGAGAAGATCTGGCATTGACAGTTTTGGTAAAATCGAAATTGTGTGTTGATTCATATAAATGTGCGTATCTCTGCATGAATTTTTCATACTTTAAATTCTTCTGGGTAATAAGAATGATATTTTACCCATTTAAATGGTTTTATCAATCAGAGCAGACTGGTACACTTCATTTTCTGTTTACTACTATGGCATTTCTTAATACCTATCTATAAGGTATGCAGGGCCTCTAATTTTAAATATAATTTTGTAAGATATGCCGTAAAGGTCACGGTTCACTCAACCTCAACCGTTGTGAGCCATTGACCTAAGAGTACAAATAGTCCAGTAGTATCAACGGCAATCATTTTACATTGAATAATTATTCAAAATGCTTCAATTCTCTGTTCCAACGCTGTTATTGCTTTTGGAGGGGGATACTGTGCATGGTATTGGGGTAACTTGACTACAAATTAATATTGTTATAGCTCCACGTTGCGGCGTCTTTTTATTTAACATGCTATATCCCCCTTTAGACTGCTGTTTTTATTTATGCTATCTAATTTATTTAATTTAACCAGCTCAGTAGCAAGGTGGCATTTTCTAAAATACAAACGTGAATTATTGATTACTTTCACATTATAGATTTACTGTTATTTACAATTTTCCAGCTAAATATGAGTACTACTTGTTTATTTACTATTTGGAGTAAGGTTAGAAATCTGTAATTTTCAATATATCTTCTATTAGGTCCCTTGCGAACGTGAATACTGTATGCGAGACTCAGTATGTGGGAGCAGGATACAGAATCGCGGTGAAAAATTCCAAAGGGGTGCAGGAAATCTGGTGAGCTATAAAAAAAGAACTAGTTCATTCTAGTGAGCGAGCGGTTCTTAGAAATGAACCATGTTGTCCATATCCAGTACAAATACAAATTATTATTATTTAGTAAGTAGTTACTCACATAACTTACATTGATTGAAATCACAAAACAATACATATAGTCCATTTACTTGACATCTGAACTGTCAGTGTCAAAATTAAAAAAATATTCTTGACTATACCTCAAAAATAATGTGTTTTTTATTAGACTGTACAGTAATTTAATTGTTAAAATGTGAAAAAATAGCAGTGGTGCCAACATAATGTCAGTTTGACAGTGCAGATGTCAAGTAAATGGACTATAATTCAAACGCTCAAATCTTGTAAAACAGCTGAGTTGACACGGTTGCCATTTTCGGGACCACTGCCACCAACATTTCGCTAGGGGAATCTAGTTACTTCCGGTAAATGGCCAGTCTCTCATTTCTAGGGTCTCTAAATATATGTAGAGATCCTGTATATAGTTTACTAAGAGTTGGGCAAACAGCAAGATTTGACATACATTTTTGATCCAAATTAGATATTTGACATATGTCGAACGAAAAGGTTATGGGAACCAATCTTGCTAATTTGCTTTTGATGGGAGAGTTTTTTAGAGCACTGATAATTCTTAGGATCTCTGGAACCGACGATTAGGAATATACGGCCAATTTAGTCAAGATTTAGATGTGCATGTGTGAAAATATCGGTCGTAATATGTTACAAAATATGTAAAAACGGCACTTTTATCACACCTAACAGATTCCTCACTTTACAAGTGCCATCACACCAAAAAGAAAATCCCCAAAAACTAGTGTCTTCCCTATTGCACTTGGGAAATTTGTATTTGTTATCCTTATCTCACAATTTTCTCACATTCTCACGCAAGGAATGGAATGGCGGTACCTTATTGATATAGTGACCTCAAATATATGCTTATAACAATGCCCTCTGTATGCTATACAACGTACAAGGCCAGAGTTGTCTTTCTTAGCATGTGTCACCTATGAATTTAATTACTTGCCACTTTGACAATGTCAAAAAAGGGTTAATTTAAAGCGTGTATGAAAACTACTCTGGTAGGTATGTACTACGGATCCTAGTATATAAGTAATCTTTGAGAAAGGGTTGAGACAACGTAAACGAAGTAGGTACAGCATTGGATTTTAGTTTTCGTTTGCCACCCAGACGCACTTTTTCGCTGGTTCTGGTTCTACTTGTGAGTGTTCAGTTTATATTTTTAAACTATTCAGCTCTCGTTTTTGGGAATTTGTGTCAATGGATATAAAGCCCCGTTCGAATCTACTTTTGAAGTGAAAAATGCAACAACCCGTATTTCAAAAACTGTAGAAAAATAATTATTTAGGTAACTAATTTTTAAGTAAATTTCATATAGGTACCGTCATCCAGGGTGAACTCGACCCCTCGAACGGGTCTAGGAAAGTTTACCGAATCTCAATTTATCGAACGCAATTGACCGAACTCAATTGATCGAAAATCAATTTATCGAAAACGCAATTTACCGAAACGCAATTTATCGAATCACAATTAATCGAATGGCAATTTATCGAATCATAAATCTGAAATAGTAATTTTACTATTATATATATTTATATACTACTGTAAAGCCTGTTAGCGTTACCCAGGAGACACCACGTGGAGGTCGGCTTACTAGTCTCCCTTTTTTATATTTTGCTTTATTTTTAAATTTTTTTGTATTTATCTAAATTTTTAAGTTTTTTTGTATTTTAATTTTTAATTTTTTTGTTTGTTGTTTATAGTATTTTCATTATCGAATGATTTACAGTTATATTTAGGATTAGCTATTATATTTTAGCAAGTACTAATATTTTTTTATTTTTCTAAATTTTTTAAGTTTTTTTGTGTTTTTTATTCTAATGTTTGTTATTTATAATATTTTAATTAACAAATGATTACATTATTGTTATATTTACACTTATTTATAATATTTTAATAACTGGTATTATGTGCAATACCACGCAGATAGTTGGATATATTATTTCGATCAAAATTTTCAGCCAGCCGTTTTATTCTTTCAGCACAGTCTTTATACTTTTTACGACTAGTAGTCGCTTGTTGTCCGGCTACATACTGTTCTATTTGCATTTCGTGAAGTCCCTGTTCCCTTTGGATTGCTTGAATACATTTCCAGATATTTGGATGTTCTGCAGAAATTTGTTGCTCAAAACCTCGATGCCAACCTTCTACAGCATTGTTGGTTTTTGGCAATCCTTGAACTACTGCATCAAAACAATTCCATAAAATGTGTGGAAATCGTGGTTCACGACGATGGCGTCTATGTGGACGTCCTATCCACGTATCCTCAAAGTAATCCACAACAGGTTGCAATTCTGGTGGCAGAGTATCATCGTCACATAACGTTTCAAAAGCTTCGATCACATATTGGGTAGGAACAAATGCTATTGCAGAAAGTAGTCTCGCTGTTAGCGCGAAATCTGCATCTGTTTCATATCTTGCTTTTAAACCGTGTAACTGGATTTGGCGATAGATACATTGGCAAAAATGATAAAAGCAACCACGCTGCGTTGAGTGAGGGAATTCACTGGTTATTGCATTAACCATGGCACGTTCAAAATCTGTCATTATAGTTGATGGTGCAACAAGGGGTTGCAATTCTTTTATTTCTCTTAATAATCGAGCATATGTACCTTCTGTTTTGTCAGGTAGCAACGCATATAACAAAGGTATGGCGTTATTTTGCTTTAATCCATGAATAGTATATAACTGATGAAAAAGATGTGGGACTGTTTTAAATGTACCGTCGGCATACCAACTCGGCCAAAAGTTGTAGGTTGTTCCTCGTACTAAATATTACAATTCGATCTTGTGCAGCACCAGAATCAAACAATAAAAACGGTTCCCCACGTTTGGTGATCGTAAATTCTTGGGGAAAAACGATAGTACTGCGATCAGTTGGTAACGCTGGAGCACCATTCTGCTTTTGACGGATATTTCGTATTGTCCTTTTTATATTGTCTACCCTTGAAAGTTGGGTTGCAGCTGCTTGACTAACTGTTGCTGAAGCATTGGACACAATGTAGTGAGGTGCGTCCTGAGTAAGTTTAGCACTGCTACGGATGTTATCCATAACTTGACTTACTTCTACATGCGCTGCGTCTGCAGTATGGTTATGATTGCCACTTTTTTTACTCACTTCATCTTCAATTGTAATAACACGAGCCCCACATTTTCTCTTTCTGTAGTTTTCACATCTCCAATAAATTGTCGTCTCAGCTTTCTTATCTTGGTAATATAAATGTCCGTCCACATGTAATTTTTTCTTGCCATTTTCACTATTTATAAATTCTAAAGGCATTGTGTCAAATTTGAGTTGCACTTCACAGAATGTAAAAATAGCAAATGAATATTCTTCCATAAGGGACAAGAAATTTATACTCCTAATAAGTAATTATACAGCGATTAACGATAATTACCGTAAGAATTTTACAAAAGAAAGAATTCTTGCAAGCATGCGCTTTCACTAATAGATTCTTAGATCTTACCCCTAGTAAGTAATTATACTGCGATTAACGATAATTACCGTAAGAATTTTACAAAAGAAAGAATTCTTGCAATTTAAGTATTTTCAGAATAATACAGTTCGGAGAAAAAATGCAATTTTAGGTCTGTAATGGTATCTGAATCTGAACCAGTACTCGAATCTTACTCGTTGAGATTCGAATCATCTTACCACTCCAAATTAAAACTAAAAAATCTGGAGAATGTAAAAACAAGCAAATATATTAAAGAGGAAGATTAGTAAGCCGACCTCCACGTGGTGTTCTTCTGAGTAACGCTAACAGGCTTTACAGTAGTATTTATTTTAACATTTCATATTTCGGATTCGATAAATTGCCATTCGATAAATTGTGATTCCATAAATTGCGTTTCGGTAAATTGCGTTTTCGATAAATTGATTTTCGATCAATTGAGTTCGGTCAATTGCGTTCGATAAATTGAGATTCGGTAAACTTTCCGGTAACGAACTCGGACAGTAGGCGCGAATTCGGACAACAGTTACATTTTATGCAAGTTGGTTCTTGTCGCTAGTGGGGAGATGTTTTCAAGTCACGAGTGATATAGATTCTCTTATAGAACAGCTAAAACGATGCCAAATTTTAAGCGAACCGATAGTAAAAGCTTTATGTAGGTACCAAAGCCAGAGAAATTTTAGTACAGCTGCAGACCGGCAATATTCAACGCGTGCAAGCCCCAGTTTCTATATGCGGTGATATTCATGTCCAATTTTATAATTTAAAAGAATTATTTAAGGTCGGGGGCGAAGTTCCTAAAATGCATTACCTAAAACCTAGAACACAAAGTTTAGAAATTGGACGATAGTTATTTATTTCGGTTGGATTTATGTACAGAAGGACAGCATTCCCTCACTTTAGCAATAAGCAAGTTCCTAAAGAAATATTATTTGTTTTTAATATAGGTTCGAAAGCACTGCTGACAGACAGACAGACAGACAGACAGACAGGTAGACAGCTAGACAGGTAGACAGCTAGACAGGTAGACAGCTATACAGGTAGACAGGTAGACAGCTAGAAAGGTAGACAGGTAGACAGCTAGACAGCTAGACAGGTAGATGGGCTGGCAGGCAGGTAGACAGACAGAGGTTGAAAAATTGTACGGTGATGGGGGATTGACTGTCTCATATGGATGAACTCGAATTAAGATATATAAGTCCATTATCGACTTTATCAATTGCCCCGGATACCTGGTTAATGGAAACATTTTCGCGACACAAGATTGGGGGCAACAATATATAATTATACTAAAAAAAATTCAAATTCTGCGTAGGTTTGGTGGTAAATTCAAATTATGATCAGGTTTTTGGTGGTAAATTCAAATTCTGCGAATCATTTTGACGATAAATTCAAATTCGACACAGGACAAATGAACCAATTTAGATTTGACAGAAAGGCTATATTTGCGCATCGCCAGATGTTTAAGCGGCTGTGGGCGTCTGGCCGAATCTTATTGTCTGGGAGATGTCATTGTCTGAAAATGATGATACATTTTGGAGGGCTAAAAGTCTAATTTTTGAAATTTTTACAAGATTCTCTCTCGCTTAATCAAGTTTCATAAATATTACGTGTTTTTCCAGTACTTTATTAAATATACAGTTTCGAAATTGCGTCGATAGTTATTTATTTCAACCTGT
>CALNHX010002217.1:0-135000 GCA_940337035.1 Agriotes lineatus | reverse complement strand
TCTACCTGTCTACCTGTATAGCTGTCTACCTTTCTAGCTGTCTACCTGTCTAGCTGTCTACCTGTCTACCTGTCTGTCTGTCTGTCTGTCTGTCTGTCTGTCTGTCTGTCTGTCTGTCTGTCAGCAGTGCTTTCGAACCTATATTAAAAACAAATAATATTTCTTTAGAAACTTGCTTATTGCTAAAGTGAACGAATGCTGTCCTTCTGTACATAAATCCAACCGAAATAAATAACTATCGTCCAATTTCTAAACTTTGTGTATTTACAAGAGAAACACTTAATATTTACATTTGGTACTTACAGTGTCTGTAAATTTTCAGTCAATTTTAAGCAAATTTCTTAGCCATACATTTATTAGCAACCTTGCACATTCCCAGATTTACCGCCAAAACCTGCGCAGAATTTGAATTTTCCGCCAAAACCTACGCAGAATTTGAATTTACCGCCAAACCTGCACAAAATTTAAATTGACCGCCAAGCATGCGCAAAAACCCTCGTGCAGACCCCCGCGCAGACCCCCGCGCAGATCTGCGCAGAAACCCCAGACAATCACATCCGGTTCATTTTTAGCAACCTTGCACATTCCCAGACGCTCACATCCACAAGTCTTGACAGGTCTGACATCTGGCGGCACGCAAATATAGCCTCTATTAAAACCTGCAACAAAGGAGATGATAGGAAAACTTATAAAAACTGAAAGATGCTGGGTGGCTACAAAAATATGATCAACAAACGACTATTTCATCGCTCCGTTTTGTATTATAAAATTCCGCTATTTAAAACTACCAGTTTAGGATTGGCTTGCGAATGTCTTATACTGCAAAAACCAACTTTTATGCCTTGCTGTATTATTTACTTGATCCAAGAATCTGGCCTGTAAGAGCTTTAGTTTTTTCGTGGAAACTTGACACAGTCAACCTAACGACTTAAATATTTTTACGTAAGACCCAAATTTTAGATTCGATTAGAAATTCAAGAAAATGTTTCCATTAAACAGGTATCCGAACCTGATCTCCAAGCAATAAGTTTTTTATCCGGTAAAAATGAACTGTTCCTCACCGTTGGGTATCGTGTATAGCATCCTTATTAATTAGAGTATTGTTGTGGTCTACTAGCTTTTATTTGGTTTTATTTAATTTAGTTCTTATTTTCAGGGCTTTATTTTAAAATTTTGATATCTTACCTTTTGTCTGCAGTCTTTAGCATGTAATTGTAATTATCTTAGTATTAGTCGTGCAGATTTTTCAAATGTATTATCTGCTAATATTTTCTTTAAGTATTTTATCACGCCTCTTAAATATCTCTCTACCGGATTGGCTTGCAGATGTCTTATACTGCAAAAAACCAACATTTATGGCGTGCTGTATTATTGTATTTATAAACCTCGTGTTTTTAAAATAAGTTGTATTATCTTCTAATATTTTCTTTGGTTTTTCCAAATTCTATAAAATATTCATTTACATAGCGTTCTTAAAACCAAGGGCGCTAACACAAGATGTAAATAAACCATAACATTCTTAAAGCTAAGGTGCTAACACAAGAACAAAGAAGGTGTTTGTTTTTGCGATATGCGGAAGTTGCCGAATCGGATAAACTGAAAAATGCTGAGTGGTACACACGATTATTTTATCGCCCCTGTTTTGTATTATAAAATTATGCTGTTTAAGACTCCGCTTCCTACCATTTTTTAGTGCCGGAATGTGTATAAGATTGGCTAAAACTACATCAAACCTGCTAACTGAAGGGAATTTTTTACTAATATATTGCTGTTAGATATTTGACAAGGCCCGGTTTGGCAGCTGCATTACAAGTTTTCTGCCTGTCTGTCAGCAGTGCTTTCGAGCCTATATTAAAACAATCTTAAATTTGGGTCTTACGTAAAAGAACACAATATGCAATTAAATGGTACTGTTGCTAATAGCGGTATAGAACTCAGTTTACACTCCGAACTGTAACCTGTAAATCTCTACAGCATAATAATATTTCTTTAGGAACTTGCTTACTGCTAAAGTGAGGGATGCTGTACATAAATCCAACAGCAAAAAGCGAAATAAATAACTATCGGCTCAATTTCGAGACTGTGTATTTAAAACTGATCTAACTGACAACTGGTGTAAATTATGGTAGCCGAAACAAGGTAGCCGAATAGCAGCCCAACCCCCCTTTCTTACCTATATGACTTCATTGTTCAATTATTTTTACCAACCTTGCAACTAAACTACTTCAAAATTTTAACCTGAACTGAAGAGCATTTTTTACTAATATATTACTGTGATCTAATAGCTTTTATTTTACGTTAGTTATTCGACTATTAAAATCAGATTAAGACATAAACCGTGATTAACTATAATATTAGATATAGGACAATTGTATTTATTAAGTAATTAATTGCTTGTATCATACGTTTAACAGACATATTTGGTTGAATTTCGATATATACTATTAGACCACAATGACTCCATACAATTAATCCGGTTTATTATTTAGCAACCTTGCACATTTTCTCAAACAGGTAGTTGAAACAGGGTAGTCGAATAGCAGCCCAACCCCCCTTTCTTACCTATATGAATCGGATAAACTGAAAAATGCTGAGTGGTACACACGATTATTTTATCGTCCCTGTTTTGTATTATAAAATTCTGCTGTCTAAGACCTACCGTACTTATGTGTGTTAGCTTCCTACCAAAGTTTACAGCTGGAATGTGTATAATATTGGCTAAAACTACATCAAACCTGCTAACTGAGGAGTATTTTTTACTAATATATATTGCTGTTCGATATTTGACAAGGCCCGGTTTGGCAGCTGCATTACAGGTTTTCTGCCGTCTGGACAAGTCTGAAGCTTCAGACAATAACATCCTGTTTATCTGATAGTGGCGGTCAGCAAAAATTCCTCCAGACAACAAAGACTTCATTGTTCAATTATGGTGCAGATTTCTTAAACAATGGCTTTCATTGTTGAATTTTTACCAGCTTTGCACATTTTAATCTCCAGACAACAATGGCTTTATTGTCCAATTTCGTGCTGATTTTAAAACAATGGATGTCATTGTTCTATTTACCAGCTTTGCACATTTTAATCTCCAGACAACAATGGCTTCATTGTCCAATTTCGTGCTGATTTCTCAATCAATGGATGTCATTGTTCTATTTACTGATAACAACATCCTGCAAGAATGGACATGTTTGCATTGTCAGACGATGACTCACATCCTGTTGAGCCTGGGAACATTTTGATAAGCGTAGAAATCTTATAAAATTACACTTTTAACCCCAAAAAATCATCGTGGGAGTACGTGACCTAGGCTCGTGACCTTGGCCCCGGCTAGGCCAATGACCCCGCCCACAGGCTAGGCTCGTGACCTTGACCCCGGCTAGGCCAACGACCTTGACAAACCTGCGCAAAAACCCCGCGCAGACCTGCGCAGAGACCTGCTCAGACAACCTGCGCAGTGACACATTTTGAGCCAGAACGCCTCTAGGTACACTACTTGTACGAAATTACTACTGGATTTTTATATTTTTTGTTAATATTTTCCAGACCTTCCTTTCCAATAACTTGTATAATTCCTCTTGCCATCCTGTTTTCACTCTGCAGAAGATAAGGTAATTTTGCTTTTACACCATGTCTAGCCGAAATAAATTTAGAGAGTTTCCCTCGTAAGTGACTATTACAAACACCGCATATCTTCTTCTTAACAATGAGACCACTTTTTCCTTCGCAATTTACAAGATCAATAATTTTAGCCAACATTATATTGTCACAAAACGATTGTGTAAGAGGCGTAAGTAAATTTAAATTATTGACGATAAGGAGTTGTTAGCCTTTTGTATAATTTATATTTCCAACATCTGTAACTTATGTTATAAATATATTACTATAGAAAACCTTGAAAAGTGTTGAGTGACAAAATAAATAAATGGAAAGCATTGTAAATCCGTAAAATATCGCTTCATTTCGCTCAAATTAACAATGGCTGCAAACAATTCAAAAAAAACCTGTCGAGTCTTTGGCTGGTACACAGTTTCCTACGTCTTGTATTAGTTGTGCTATTAGCTTGTTCGAAATATTTACAAAATTTCAAATGAATAATAAGAACAAATATCGTATTTAACCGACAACAACAATTGCATCTTACATAAAAAGGAGAAGAAAAGGAAAATAACAGATGTACATGATGTATAGTTTACGTAACATAATTATGTTATGTTACAGTAAGAGCACTAAAATTAACTTTTAGTTATTGCGCGTTTACAAGATGGGGCTTTTGACAAAGTGGAAGAACCAACCTATGCTATTGTAAATTTTAAAAATAAGTGTTTTGAAACTTGTATCTAAAACGGAGAACAAGTTTGAGTTATACTTAGCAGACTCAAAAGTTTGTTGGTATATTTGTACAGATTTTTACTTTTAATTTGTATATAGCAACTTAATGTAAATTGGTATTTAGAACAATTTAACGAAAAGTATTAAAAATGCTTGACTCATCATACAAATTGTCTGCACAGTATTACGTTTTTCTTGGCGCGATCGCCATTTGCTTGATTAACTCGGGCTTCGCCCTCGTTATCAAACTGCAAATTCATGAAAAAAAGTATGACTTCAAAACTAGTTGTACAAATCACTATTTAAGAACCGTATACGCTTGCCTAATGTATTTTGTAATTTGGTCTTGATACTCTCGATATCTAAAAGTAGTGTCCATAATTAATCCGATATTTTTAGCCTTGTTACATATTGCAATTTGTACATTATTAATAGCAATAGTTAGTCATTCAGTTCAGAGCAAACCTTACCGCCTCCAAAAAGAACAACAGCAGATTTATTAGGGTTGAGAATGAGGGAATGCTTACTGGAAAATTGAAAAATTATATTCAAATCATGATTTATGCGAGCTATTACTAAATCAACATCAATAGAATTAAAAGAGTAGTATACATGAGTGTCATCAGCATACATGTGCATGTTGCAGAATGCATAGAACTATCAAGATTTACTGTATATAAAGAAAATAAAAGAGGGCCAAGTATAGAGCCTTGTGGCATATCCTTAGTAATTAATTTGTAGACTATCAGAAATAGATAATCGATATACATTCCTATTTGTTTTGATACACAAAAATGGGGAACTACAAATTACAACCATTATCCAACAGAGTTACTTCCTTCGCATGCAGGAAAGTTAATGCTATTATTGATAATAAAACATCGTTTCAGATCTTTCATAGCCTTCCAGATTTCAAACGAACAGGCGGGGTTTGTTAAAGAAAGAGGAACACGCGAACTAATCCGTAATCTGAAACAAATCGGGGGAAATTAAAATGCGAGTGTTAATATGTTTCATAGATTACAGGAAGGCTTTTGACTGAGTAAACAGGAACCAGTTGTGTGGAACCCATTAGATGTTCGACTAGGTACGGTAGCATTTAATTAATCTTTTCGAAAATTTCTATGAAACTGCAAAAATAAGGATAAATAAATCATCATCCTTCGCAGTTTAAAGAGGAGTTCATTGGGACTGCATTCTGTCACCGAACCTTTTTAACATTTATCAGGAATTTATAATGCCAACAGCTCTAGAAAGTTGAGCAGGAAAGGTCTGACTTTCTAACTTACTGTACGCAGTAACTAAAGAAATGGTTAACTCTTTTTGAACGAATAGAAGTTGAAAACTCAGAAAAAGGGTTTCAAAATTAATATGCAAAAGACAAAACTAATGGTAGTTGACTGAGTAAGTACGCCAGAAAGTATGGTAACTGCGAAACTGAAATAAAAAATTAATAAGTAACACTAGCAAGTATTCCTATATCTGTACAATAGAACCAGAGTGATATTTCAATGCATTTTAATGTTTTCGGATATGCCGTTTTCGATGGTAAAGTGTATTTCTCTCTCGCATGAACATTAAGCGAAATACCGTGTTAAAAACGCACCAAGTTCAATACAACTTAAAACCAGATGCGTTTATGTCCACTTAATGCTCTTTCGCTTTGTTATAGTCTCTAAATAACAAATTAAATCCAAAATATGAGTTCTCATTCGCTGTTGGTTGAGAACCACAAAATACATATTACTTACAAATGTTAATGAAAGATTCCAATAGGCCCAGAATTGGTATTTTATTTATTGCAACAGTAACAGCCGTATGCATAGTCGTTCGCCAACAGCTCGCCGGCGACTAGCCGGAGTTTCGTTACGAATAGTATGTTGGCGGCACCGTACGTCTATGTCAAATTCGAGGTTATCAGGTTAGGTTTTCCGTCAGTTTTCACAGAAACCGACATAAAATCTTAACCTGCTAACCTTGACTTTGACATAGACGTACAGTGCCGCCAATATACTATTCATAACGAAACTCCGGCGAGTCGCCAGCGAGCTGCTGGCGAACGACTATGCATACGGCTGTAAGAGTCACCAGTAAATATTGATAATTACATAAAACATGATTAGCAATAAGTGTAATTAATTAACGGAGGTTAGTGATTATATAAAAAGATATCGATAGGGTTGCGATCAGCTTGTATTGAATTTTGTGCTCAATATGGCAAATGTAGTTAATTTTATGATGACTGACAGATTAATTGAGTAACGTCAGGACACGATAATAAAGTCGCTTTAGTGCAAAGGTGTTTCGCGTTTGCATTCATATTGAAGTGCCAGCAATCGATGACGCAGCTAAAGAGATTACAAAGCAGTGCAAGAAGTCACATATGCAAAGAGCATGTAAGAAGCAGCCTGAGAATTCCTGAAGATTACAAGAATATGCTAGTGGCTTGTTAATTAGTGTTTATTAACTAAAAGTGACCTCAAGTGAAAAGTGATACCAATTGTGAGGTTATAGTTTCCTGAATGACATTTATAAAAACGATTAAAATTAAGATCAAAGTATGTACACTTACAGATGAACAATTGTAAATCATGTTACTACGGTGACCTAGAGAGTCGCTTGTTATTGTTTTGAGGGGTTGTTGGCCGCGAGCCAAGCCGAAAGCTGTGTGTTGGTTGGCTTCCCGATTTTAACATTAATTTGTTGATAAAAGTGAATATTTTGTGCCCAGTTGTGCGTTTTATTGTATGCCTGTACGCGGGTGCCAGCTGTGGTCAAATTGGCAGTGTTCCGGAGTGCAGTTCTAAAATAAATTAGACCTGGAGGAAAGCCTGTGCGAGCTCGCCTTCGGAGCCGAGGTTCTGCCAGATTTGGAGCTGCGGGAAGCGAATAGCAAGGTACAGCACCGAGAGGGGGTTCTATTAGTAGTCCAGAAGGAGGAAGCAGCAGTAGGAAGCTTGCCAGGAAGCAGATAGGGACTTGGTGTCCTTTGCAGAAGCCGGAAACGAGCTCGGCGTTCCTTGGAGGAAAAACAAATTCGAGTTGGCGTCTTTTTGCACTTGTAAAACAAATTCCAGGTTAGCCAAACTACTTAATTATTATGAAAGCATTGTTATAATTTACCTGAGGCGAACTGATTGATTATTGGTTAATTTGTTGTCAATTGCTGAATTTTCTGTTTTTCGAACAGCTTTGTTTGAGATTAAATATTTTGTGGTGACAGATGTAACTCGTCAGAATCGAGCATTTGCCATTCAATGGTGAAATTTCAATAGTGTAGAAATCCAACCCTGCAGATAGAGTTTCAGTAGCTAGTTTGCGCAAAAGTTTTTAATAAGTAGCAATTAAATAAAATATAAAAAGAGCAACATACCTTTACTAAAGTAAAGCTTAATTAAATGATTATATTTTTTATTAGCCAAAGGGAAAGGCACTTTTATAAAATTCAAACTGCTATGTGTTGGTGCCCAATTTTATTTACTTAAAATAAATATTATATTATAAATAATATACAATAATAAAATATACGGTGCATCACAATATATAAGTATTCGTTATTCGTCTAAGCCAAATGGAAGTATCCCTATTGCAATATGTATGAGCTGCAGTTTAACCGGAAATTGTACATAACTTAAAATTTTCAATTAAAACACCTAGTATATTTTTCAGAATTTGATTGCGAATTGAAGAGTATATGGATTTGTACATTTATTCGGCTTTACAATCAACACATCAATGCACATAGATACATTTTTACTTCCTTTTACTACTATAAAGGAAGTATTGGATTCACCCCAAAAATTCGAAATTGAGTTTTCAACAGATCTTCACGTTTTCGAGTCCCCTGATCCCAAAAAACATATTTTTTTCATTGGTCTGTCTGTCTGTCTGTGTGTCTGTCTGTCTGCCTGTGTGTGAGTCTGTGAACAGAATATCTCAAAAAGGAAAAGAGGTATGGCATTGAAACTTCATCTATAAGTTTTGTGTACTATGTAGATGAGACAGCAAGCTTTGAAGAAAATCACATAACCGGAAGTAGGTGTTTACTCTTGTGATTTTTCAGTTTTTTTCGATTTTTTCAAAAACGGCTCTAACGATTTTTTTTAAAGTTTACATTTTTCTTACATTTTTAATGTGTATTGATGTGAGATAGGTGATTTTCCAGTTGAATACTTCTAAAGTGGGTTTCTTTTGTTTTTTTTTCTATTTTTTTTATTAACTCCTATTTTAAATAAAACACCCGGTATATTATTACATTTTTGAATTCACCTTAAAATTCTAGAGAAAATTTGTCTCTTCAACTAACACTCGATTTTGTACCGTTTTTGTAGAATTTGTAATTTTTGAAAATTTTTAACAAATGGTTAAAAATTAAAAATGAAATTTTTGACTAATTATAAGATTACTGTAAAAGGAAGTTGTGTGAGTGTATCACACCAGATTTTTACAGTCTCAATTGCCTTTCAAAATAACAAAATCATGATAAAGAACAATATCTGTCAGATAATGCAATTTAAAGTTTGTGCAACTAATTTACGTTTAAAATGGCTTTGACTCATTAATTTCGTTGTTATTCTCACGTTTTACGTTTTTAATGCAGAGTAGTAATTATTTATTTAATTAGGTAAGATTCAAATAATACGTGTTTTTATCGCCGTTTAATAAGTCATTTTAATAAAGGAAACTGCGACGCTGTTACTAGGTAACGTGACAAGTTCATTGAAAGTGACGTTTAGCTAGCTGGGAAAATCTTTCCCGGCTAGTTGGAAATGTAAAGTAAACAATGACTGCTTTCCTACTGTTTTGAAGGTTAGAAACGTACCTATTATTAACCGATTGTTAGTAAACTTAATTTTAAATTTCAGTTTTATAGTAGGAATGTGCAGCCCACTCCCATATGAATTTTATTGGGTCCAATACTTCGTAAGTTTGTCCATCGATGTCGCGCGCGTCGCAGCTGTCAAATCAAACCGTACAAAAATTTTAAATCGCAGTTCTCTGTAACGATTTAAAATTTACCTCTTGAGAGAAACGTGTAATGGTAACGTGAACAGCCAAGTGAAGTTTGTACAAAAACAGTTCCTGTGCTATGTTCCAGTCCGTAAAATCGACTGGTTGGTAAGCTTAACCCGCCAATAACGTGGCCTTGTGTTTTAAAATGTATTTGATAAATTTGATGCAGCAGATCAGTAAATTTTAGTCTCGTGTACCGTTAACGTAGACGCACTATTGAAATACCCCGTAAAAGTCGGCTATCAGAAAGAGTTTCTCAAATTTGTTATAAACCGGCTGGAGCAGTAGGGATCTGAAGTGAGCGATTGTGTATACCATATGAATAATGTAAGACTATAAGTACATTGGCAACTATATTTTAGCATGAATCAATTTACCTATGCTAGTAACAATTATCGGTTTTGAAATTACAATGAAATAATCAAGTTTCAATTAATTTCTATAGTCACTGCGTTGTTATTTTGTTTACAAACACCATGGTAACGTTAAGTAAATGTCCTGTCTAATTTTGCATAATTCAGCCATGTAAACTCTTACATTATTGTATTATATTTCCTATGATTATTGTCACTGTATGACGCGTTTGGGCGTGTGCTGGCGTTAGCTGACCTGTCTGAGTGTTACAAGCATTATTTGCTAGAAGACGGAAATATCATTAGTTTGAAAGAAAAGCCGAATGTTATTTCGGAAGGAACAACTGGGCTTTGCAGCTGGCAGGCGTCGATTGCACTTTTACAGTGGTGTTTAGCACACAGCAACTTTATTAAGGACAAAACTCTTTTGGAACTAGGCTCGGGAGTTGGCTTAACAAGATTAGCCATTGCCTTAGCTTGCAAGCCTAAGAAAATCTACCTTACAGATTGCCACGACTCGGTTTTAAGAGTTTTGCGTTCAAACATTGAATTGAACATTAATAAGCCAGTTGATTGGGGGATTAGCTCTGATAATCGGGACTTGCAGAGCCTATCATCTGAAGCGTGTGCATTTTCAAATATAATAGAAGTGTTAAGACTCCCTTGGGGGGGCTATAACTAGGAAAAGTTATTGCTATGTATGTATGTTATATCTAGTATAAGTTAGTAATGTATGTATAGGTTTTGGAGTTGTATATTATAAGTACAACACGAGTGTGCGCCAAAATATATAATTAATGTATTGCTTGCACGTCAGTCATGTAGTCAACTGAATAAAGAAGTAGTCCATATTTAGTAGCTTATTAATCGAGTCAACCCATCCCAGTAACGACACAGCATATTTGGCGACGAGGCGGTGAGTCCTAAAAGCGATAATTACGATATCCACGTATTGTAGGAAGAAATTGTCTAACGCTAACCTCAAAAGTCCATTGGCGGTAAGGAAATAGTTCGAAGATGGCCTTAATAGGAAGCATTGAACATTTCAACGAGTCGGCTGGTGATTTCATTTCGTATACAGAGAGGATGGAACAATTATTCGTAGTCAACAACGTAGCTTCGAGCATACAAGGGTCGATGTTTATAACATTAGTGGGGCCGGAAGTGTATGGCACCTTGAAGAATTTAGCGTCACCTAAGGATCCAACAAAAATGACCTACGCACAAATCAAGGAGGTCTTATCAAAACACTATTCGCCAACAAAGTCAGTTATAGCAGAAAGATTTGAATTCTACAAAGCAGTTCAAAAGCCAGGGCAGTCAATAGCCGATTTCATTGTTGAAATTCGGAAGCTGGGGAAGTCGTGCAATTTCGGGACGTTTCTCGAGCAAGCACTGCGAGATAAATTAGTATGCGGCATACAAAATGAAGCTACTCAAAGGAAACTACTAGGAGAAACGGAGCTGTCATTCAATGGAGCCTGCAAAATTGCGCTAAATATGGAATCAGCAGAGAAACAAGCTAAATTGTTAAAACCTCTGAGTGTAGATAAGGTATTTCAGTCCAAGTCTAAGCCTAAAGCTGCAACCTCATCGAACGTAGAAAAACAGAAGCATTTCCGCCAGAGTCAATGTTTCCGATGTGGAAGGAATCATAATCCCAGTACGTGTCCAGCCAAGGAATGGAAGTGTTTCGTATGCAACAGAACAGGTCATACGTCGACGGTATGCAGGAAGGCAAACAAGAAGGTCAACGCGGTCAATGAAGGTTAATTTAGCGCCGAAGGGAGTCCTGAAGCAAGCGACGATGGACAATTTAGTCAGATAAGTCAAGTAGTTAGTACAAATATGTCTTGTAATGAAATGTCTTGCCAAAATGTAGAGTCAGTCAGTCTGTATATGCACCAGTAATTAGACAAGTTTTTATTAATAACACACCATGTGATATGGAAGTTGATACAGGTGCTAGCATGTCGGTCATGTCCGATAAATTATTTTTGGCAAAGTTTCCTGATATTAAATGGGAACAATGTAAAGTTAAATTAAAAACCGTGGCAGGTAACGAGTTAAATGTGTTAGGTCAGGTTTATGTCAATGTTAGTACAGATACTAGATGTTCACCCGCTAAATTACCGTTGGTTATAATTGGAACGGAGTCAGTAGGTCAACCATTATTAGGTAGGACGTGGTTAGATAGGTTATGTCCAGATTGGAGGACAGTCTTTTCAACTGTTGTGGTAGAGCATGAAATTGTTAAGGCAGAAAAATTAACTGTTCAGTTAAAAAAAGATTTTAAACAAGTTATGCAGGGTGAGAGGTCTTCAACCATCAAAAATTTCCAAGCAAATTTAATATTAAAAGACAATGTTACTCCTATCTTCCACCAAGCTTACCGAGTTCCATATTCCATAAAAGAGGCAGTAGAAAAGGAATTAATGTCTATGGTAGAAGCGGGAATATTAAAACCAGTCAAATATTCAGAATGGGCAAGTCCGATTGTTATCGTCCCAAGAAAGGCTTCGAAGCAAGTCAGAATCTGTGTAGATTTCAAAGTCACAATTTATTTATTTATTTATTTATTCTCTAACAGGCTAAGGCCTAATTACAAGAGAATATAAAAAAAGTGGAAATAACAATAAAATTGCTTAATTAGAATAAACAAAACAAAAAGAAACATAATTATTTTGAACTATACAGCAGTAGTATAATGTCTGAGTTAGCGGGTTTACTTTATAAAGTGATTACGTTGGATTTGTTATGGAGAAGTATTGTTTAAGTTGCATGGCCAGGGAGTGATGTGTTTGCGCAAAATCAATATCAGATAATACAGATACTTCATTAGCAAGCTTCATAAAGCAATCGATCGGAGATCTACGCGTTAATGTTGAAAAATGTATATAAAACAAAACAGAGTTCCTTATAAATCTACTGGGAACTTTTAATTTTAATAAAGCCAGAAGTTTGGAATCGTTTATAAAATTGTTGAAAATTTTAAATCCAAACATCAGAAGATTGTAGTTTCTGCATGCTTCCAAGCTAGGTATTTCAAATTCCTCACGGAGCCTAATCGTTCTCACTGTTAGATAATTCGGAAAAGCATTATGTTTTTTATAATACAAATATCTCAGGAATCTATTTTGAACCTTCTCCAATATTTGTTTAGGTCCTATATTAATAGGATACCATACAACAGATGCATACTCCAGTTTAGATCTGACGAATGCATTATACAAAATTTTCAATGATTTAATACTTTTAAAATTATAAGATTGTCTAATAATAAAACCTAAGTTACGCAAAGCTTGATTATTGATAGATTCAATGTGCCGATCGAATTTGAGTTTGGAATCATAGTAAACACCCAGGTCTTTAACATTAACTACTTTGTTGAGGATTTCACCATTCATCACATAATTGTATGATAATTTACTAGATTTTAGTGTTAATGACATTACATAACATTTGGTGATATTAAAACATAGTTTGTTAGAGAGACTCCATTGATAAACTCTGTTGATGTCCTCTTGCAACGTTAAGTGATCAGATATGTTTTCAACCTCATAATAAAATTTCATATCGTCTGCAAATAGCAAACAGGTGGCGTGTGTAATTACTTCAGGTAAGTCATTAATAAAGGTTAGAAACAGTATTGGACCTAGGTTCGAACCTTGGGGGACTCCCGAGTTTGCTTTAAATTTACCTGAGGTGTTACCATCGTGTCTTACACAAAAATACCTGTTTTGCAGATACGATATAAAAAACTGTATATCATCCGGCGACAATCCATAATTATATAGCTTTTGTAGTAATATATCGTGGTCAACTGAGTCGAATGCTTTTTTAAAGTCGGTATAAACCACATCAACCTGTTTTTTATTTTCGAACGTTAACGTTGCATCATGAACAAAAGATACCAAATTAGTACATACCGATCTATTAGGGACAAAGCCGTGCTGACAGTTGCTAATATAGGGTTCGATATGATTCCAAAGTCTATTGTATACAATTTGTTCGAATACTTTGGCAACGGCAGATAATATTGAAATAGGTCTATAGTTCTCAATCAAAGATCTGTCACCTGATTTAAATATTGGGTTAATTATTACCTCTTTCCATTGGTTCGGAAAAACTTGATTTTTAAAGGAGAGATTAAATATGTAAAGTAGTGGAGTTTCAAGATATGTTGCACATGCTTTGATTATATAAGGCAGAATGCCATCTATCCCAGCAGAACGTTTTGGTTTGAGTTTTTTAATGGCTAAATAAAACTCTTCGCGTGTAACTAAATTTAAATTAAGCAGATTCTGAGTACGAACTTCATTATTGTAATCGACTGCGTATGCAGCAGGTGTTGGATTATAAACAGATTGGAAATACAATGCAAAATTCTCAGCTATTTCCGAGTCTTTAAGCTCCTGATTATTGTTTTTGATTGTAACAGACGATTGAGATTTTTGTTTATTTTTAATATAAGACCAAAACAAATTAGGATTTGTGCTTACATCTGATTCCACATTTTGTATATAGTTAACATATGCTTCTCTGATAAGTTTTTTTTAACTTGCGCCTTTCGTTAGAGTATTGAATTTTTGTTTCATAACTAGGGTTTTTGATTTTTCTTAACGAATTTTTAAGTTTTAGTGACACCTTTATTTCATTTGTAAACCATATAGGAAAAGTGGACTTCCTTTTAGGTTTCTTAGGAACAGCAGCATCAAGGTAAGAATGAAACACTGAATAAAAATCATGTACGGCATCATTCACATCTGCATGTCGCAGTACCGTACAATTAACCCAAACCTGAAAGTGGAGCACTATCCGTTACCAGTATGTGAAGATATTTTTAATGCAGTAAGTGGGGGAGAGTACTTTACCACTTTAGATTTGTCAAACGCTTATCTGCAATTGGAAGTAAGTCCAGGAAGTCAAGAATTACTCACAATTAACACACATTTAGGATTATTTAAATTTTCAAGGTTACCATTTGGTATCACGTCGGCACCAGCCATTTTTCAGTCAATAATGGACAGGGTACTAAGCGGAATTCCATTGTGTGCATGTTATATTGATGATGTGATTATAGCAGGAAAAACCTTAGATGATTGTGGAAAGAATGTGAGAACGGTACTAGAGCGGTTAAAGAACTATAACATATTAATAAACATGGAGAAATGCTCGTTCTTTAAGAAAAGTGTCGAATGTCTTGGTCATATTTTGGATAGTCAGGGTATTAAACCGCTACAGTCAAAACTAGAGCAAATAGGGAAGTCAAAACCACCAGAAAATGTAAGTCAGTTAAAATCATTTCTGGGAATGGTTAATTACTATCACAAGTTTTTGCCCATGATTTCATCACATTTGAAGGTGTTATATGATTTAGAACGCAAAGATGTTGAGTTTAAATGGACAAAAGATTGTCAGGACGCTTTTGAAAAGTGTAAAGGAATGATTATTGATAGTCCAGCATTAGTTCACTATGATGCTAGGAAACCTATAGTAATAGCAGCAGATGCATCACCCTATGGTGTAGGTGCAGTGATGAGTCACATTATAAATGGGGTTGAACATCTAATTATGTTTGCATCGAGTACACTTGCTCCAAATGAAAGAAATTATCCGCAGTTGCACAAGGAAGCGCTAGCGATAATATTTGCAGTGCGGAAATTTCACAGATTTATATACGGGAGGAAGTTCATATTAGTTACTGACCACCAACCACTAAAAACTATACTGAATCCTAAGACTAACATACCCACTCTAGCAGCAACACGGCTACAACGTTGGGCACTTGAATTATCAACCTTTGATTACGATATTCAGTATCGGAAGGGTCAGGAACTTGCAAATGCAGATTGCTTGAGTCGTTTACCATCAAAAGACATTTTAGAAGAACCCATATATTCATTTTCAGACCATTACGAAGTACCAATCAACCTGATGAATATAGCTAAAAGTTCAAAGAAAGATAAGGTTATTGTAAAAGTGTTAGAACTTACTAGAATCGGTTGGCCAGATAAAAATACTGATGTCGGCCTTAAACCCTATTTTGACAAACGATTACAACTTTCATTAGATGATAATTGCCTTTGGTGGGGCAACCGGTTAATAATACCAACTGAGCTGAGAAATTCAGTTTTAGAATTGCTACACGATCAACATATTGGTGTGGTCAGAATGAAGCTAGTAGCTAGGAGTGAATTTTGGTGGCCAAATATAGATATGGATATTGAAGAATTTGTGAAGAGATGTGAACCATGTCAATTACAGCAAAATAAACCAGTATCTGTTCCATATACGCCATGGCCCAAAACTTCACGATGCTGGACAAGAGTCCACGTAGATTTTTTGCAATTTAAAGAGTATCATTTGTTATTACTTGTCGATAGTCATAGCAAATAGCTAGACGTGTACATCATGCGCAGCGGAACAAATGCGAAAAGACTATAGAAAAATTACGCCAAAGTTTTGTATGCTTTGGTATCCCAGAAGAAATAGTTTCCGACAACGGTCCACCATTTTTTGGAGCTGAATATCAACTATTCTGTAAATCAAATGGGATAAAATGCACGTTCGCACCACCATTACATCCATGTTCAAACGGAATGGCAGAAAAGCAAGTACAAACTATAAAGAAGTGTCTGATGAAGGGATTACATGGAGGTCAGAAAATTGATAGTCAGAAGAATTTACAACTACTGATAGATAATTTTCTATTGAAATATCGAACCACACCCAACTCAATAACAGGTGTTAGTCCCGCATCACTAATGTTAAAACAAGTCCCGAGAACCAGAATAACAATGTTGAAGAAGAAACCAGTAGAGGAAAAGAAAGACAGTCAACACAAGATAAAAGAAAATGAAGATAAAAACAGGGGAAAAATGAGAACCTTTGTCGAAGGTGAAGAAGTGTTGGTGCATACACAAAGAGGGAAAGACGCCAATTGGAAAAGAGGGAAAGTTATGAAGAGATTGAGTTCCGTAACTTACTTGATAATGACGGATGGCAAAGTAAAACTCACACATGCTGATGGGTTAAAAAAAAGTTATCTTCAGAGCGACATCGCTGATAAGGGAGTCCCAATGTCATATCCCACTACAAGTATTGATATCAATGAGGATATAACCGAAATTCCCTTGGAGGAAATAGAGAATCCCAATGGTAAGTTGCCTAAAGAGAACCCCCCAGGGGCGTGCTGGGTAAATCAGACTAGGCCGGGAAACGACTGAGAGTTCAGGCCACTTTTATTATCATGGCATTTAAATTTCTTATAAAGCTATATATTGTGATTTTACACATTGTAACTATTTTGTAACCCGCTATTAACCTGACCTGACCTGACCTGATTTTGTATATAGAAAACAAGTACAAGATGTCTGAATATAAATTTGGTTAACCTAAAAATGAAATAAAGAAACTTACATTTTTGGAGAGCTGATGGTAGTTTTGTACGGTTCGGTTCGGTTCAGTTCAAAAATAAAACTAAAATTTAGTCGCCGCATAACTCCCGTTTCAAAAGAGCACTATGTTCTGCCACTTTGTCAATGACTAATTCTGTGTCTAAATTATGAAGAACACTAGTTTCAACCGACATCAACAAAAATGCTTCCAAATTCGTATCACTTAAAGTACTTCGAAGTCTATTTTTGATGAATTTTAAAGTTGAAAATGACCTTTCACATGCGACTTGTGTTATAGGTAACGTTAATAAATATTTATAAGCGAGTGCTAGTACACTGTACGCTTCACTATACAGTGTGTCCAAGATAAGGAGGGCCAGTATGGGGATCTCCGTAATGGTAAGAGATACAAATTTGGTTAAATGGAAAGAAAGTTTCGCAATTATAGGACTAAAAAAATGACGTTTAGAAATTATTGATATGATTTTTCGTTTTTGAATTATCTCAATAAAAACGAATTTTTGGATTTTCTTTTTTATTTTTTTCTGGCGTTAATATTAAAGTTAGAGCAAAACTGATTAAACTTCTTTATAACGACTTTTAGTGGACTTAATGATTACGTTATCAATTTTTTTATCCGACGTTTCGTCTTCGAGAAACCATCATCAACTTCATTTTTTAAATACGGTCCTGGTTTTTTGATGCCAAATTTGCAAAGCCCTTGTTACTCTGAATTCAACAATGTGCCACATATTATGGTTTAATTACGTTTCGAGCTTTTTTCTGATCATCATCAGAAAATTTTTTAGATACGGACCTGCACATCTCATAATTTTGTAAAAATAAGTTCATACAGTAAGTTAGGCCTTTTTACATGCCGTTAAAATATTAAAATGCACATCATAATGTCATAATTCTGATACATTAATTTAATAACCAACCAATAACTAATAACAATAAACAAAAAAGTAATGAACATAAGATAGACAGAAAAAATAACAAAATGAACATCGAAACCATTTAATACGTATTAAATTTACAGAAGGTATTCAAAAAGGTTGCCATCATTCTCTATGCATAAATAAAATCTAACTGTAGAATTTAAAACATTATTCAGCAATACTGGCGTTATACTTTGAAAGGCTTCAAGAACCAATCTTCTAAGTTCTTCTTCTATTTCAAAACGTTAAATACCTATTACATTGTTTCAAGGCTCGTTTTCTCATTCTTTCTGCCTATCTTTTGTTCATTTATTTGTTGTTTATTGTTAATAGTTATTGGTTGCTTATTAAATTAATGTATCAGAATTATGACATTATGATGTGCATTTTAATATTTTAGTGGAATCTAAAAACGCCTCTAACTTACTGTATGAACTTATTTTTACAAAATTATGAGAAATGCAGGTCCGTATCTAAAAAAATTTCTGATGATGATCAGAAAAAAGCTCGAAACGTAATTAAACCATAATATGTGGTACATTGTTGAATTTAGAGTAACAAGGGCTTTGCAAATTTGGCATCAAAAAACCAGGACCGTATTTAAAAAAATGAAGTTGATGATGGTTTCTCGAAGACGAAACGTCGGATAAAAAAATTGATAACGTAATCATTAAGTCCACTAAAAGTTGCTCTAAAGAAGTTTAATCAGTTTCGCTCTAACTTTAATATTAACGCCAGAAAAAAATTAAAAAGAAAATCCAAAAATTCGGTTTTCTTGAGATAATTCAAAAACGAAAAATCATATCAAGGATTTCTAGACGTCATTTTTTTAGTCCTTTAATTGCGCAACTTTCTTCCCATTTAACCAAATTTGTATCTCTTACCATTACCGAGATCCCCATACTGGCCCTCCTTATCTTGGACACACTGTATAAGTTGTAATGTATTAGTACTCGGTAACAGCAAATTGAGCAGTTTTTACAGTTATTACAAGTCCCTATTATTTTTTCTGAGGTGTCCTCATCTTCGTTTTTTTCTTCGTGTGAAGTACTATATAAAAAATATTCATATTCCTCGCCGATAGAGTTTTTTAATCTGTCCCAAGAGTTTGCAAAATTGAGTAGTTCATTATGTAGATTTTCCTTTGTGGCATTTTTATCAAATTTTAACAATTTTTCACTTAAATTTAGTAATGCCTCAGAGGAAATTTCGCCTTTTTTGATGTGATTAAAATTTTGGGGAGAAAGCAAACTTAAATCAGCGTACAATCGTCCATTGTTTTCAAATCTTGTCTGCATACTTTCTGCTACACGATCTAGAATTACATTGTGAACTTCAAAAGCAAATTTCTGATTGACATCACGTAAAGGATCGTCCCGACTTGTTTCACCTGCCATTGTTTTTATGTATCTCACTCTTTTTTTGGGGAAACTGTCTTGTATCTCTTCATCCACTTCGCGAGACAGAAACTCATTGGAAGCCCAAGTAATAAAACTATGAGCTGCCGATTTTGCTCCTTCCATATCTCGTTGGATTTGTTTTATTTGTGTCAGTGTAGAACATACCATTTGATGACATTTTAAAAGATCCAATCCACTAGTCTGCAAATATTTTGACAGGGGTGTTGTTATACTGAATATTCTCAAAAAAATCTGAGCCAACATAATTGTTTCGTATTTTAAAAATGACTCCTTAAATGTTCTGGCTTTTGATCGTATGTCTGTATTAAATTTCTCATTTTCTTCAATTTCATTAAGAGCAACAATTAAATCTACGTACATGGCATGCTCATGATTCTTGAAAGTTCCAAAAATTCGTGATAATGCTGTATGTTTAGCCCACCACCTAGTTTCACCTATTAATTGCAGTTTTTTTAATTTTTGAGCACTAGACTCGCGCCATATGTTCATTCGTTGATACGATTCTTTAAAAAACACAGCTACTGAATTAATCAAAGTGAAAAACGAAGCAACGGAAACTGGAGATTTAGTTGCGTCTGATAAAACTAAGTTTAATATGTGACTATAGCACCAAATATGAACTTGCCCTGGCGAATTTTCACTGAGCCAAGCTGTAAACCCATTGTATTCTCCCCTCATATTAGCTGCACCATCTGTAGAATTTCCCATACAATTAGAGATATCTAAATTATTGTTAATTAGCACTTTCTTCAGTAATTCTACAAAACCTTGTCCAGAAGAATCTGTGCAACATTCTAGGGCTATTAACCTTTCTTTAATTTGATCATGAAGAACGTACCTCAAAATTATAGAGCACTGATCTTTCACAGAGATATCCTGAGTAGTATCTATTTGGACAGAAAACATACCGGCAGTTTGAACTTCTTTTGAAATGTACGTTTTGATACAAAAAGATATCGTTTGTATAATCAAGTTGACTGTATTGTTTGACAGTAAGGTTAATAAACTTCCTCGTCCAGGAGTTTTAGCTCCTCTTTGTTGTGCCTTTTCATGTGCTATTTTACTTAAATGGATTATTCTTGTTAGATGTTCCTTGAGCACAACGTCGTATTTACTTAGCAGCAATACTAAATCTAAGAAATTTCCATGATCTAATGTGGGGTCATCCAGTGTATAAGCAGCTTCGTGTTTACTTCCCCGAAAACTCAACCCACGTTTACCAATAAATTTAATAATTTCTATAATACGCTCAAGAACTAATCTCCTTTTTTTAACTTGTTCATCTCTAATTTTTTTCTGGTCAGAAAAGAGCAGGCTTTTTATATCTTTATGTTTCAACGTTAAAAAATAGGAATCTGCACAGTTTTTATGCTGTTTACTAGATTCATGTTCCGAAATTCTTTGATATATGTGTTTCCAATCATTCACACCAAGACAAAACGAATTTTTTTCTGTGGATTTTGAAAATGCCAAACATACAGTGCAGTAAAGTTTGGTCGAACTACAGTCGTAAGTTAGCCAAATACGACAAGATCCATTTTCTCGGTAAAATACTTTTTTTGCTACGAACGGCACTTCTACATCATTTGACGGTTGCAATGGATGCTTTTTGAAAAACATATCTAATTCACTTTCTTTGGGTGGTGCAAAATAGTTGAAAGTGTAATCGTCGGTTTCTTCAAATGCGGGAGTTGATTCTACTGGTTCCGTCACTACCACTGGTTTTGAAATTGACACTTCCAAGGGCACAAACACATTTTGATCCGTTTCAGTGCGATTGAAACTGCTAGGTGTCACACATTTTGATGTTGAAGGCTGATTTTCAGTTACCTCCAAATCTGATTCTTCCACTATGTGTTCTGTAATAGTAACACCTTTCTCGACACCTTTTCTTTCAACGTCTTTAAAGAATGAGTCAATTTTGGAACACTTTTCACCTTCTTTAATTAAAAGTTTCTTTTTTCTATCCCTTTCCCTTTCAGCACCACCTTTACGTTTTACATTTTTTTTATCCATTTTGAATTATGTATAAAACGGATCGGGCAGTCAATTGGTGTCACTACTGACTCACGACACGGACACGTTCAAACTACACTCCAGTTCAGCTGATTGTAACAACAAAATTTATATTTTGAAATTTGAGCAATATTATTTAAAAGTCTGGCGATAACAAAAAAAATCTATACTTATGTTGGTGCCGAAATGCACGTGCAGTATACAATTACTGAGAACTGCTGAATTCGTATATTTACTTGTCAGCAAAACCGAGACGATTTGAGGAACACATGAAACACTGTTTACAAAAGTCCCTTTAAGTGGACAGGCACTTCAAGTGAGTTTTCAATGTATAAATAATAATCATTTTATATTATGTTTGATGGGAACGTTTATTTTATTTTAATATAACAATTCGTCAAATTTGCTTTTACGGCAGGCCAGCAGGCCACTTTGGTGGCAGGCCACCGGGAAATCTCCCGGTATCCCGGTGGGCCAGCACGCCCCTGCAACAGAGTTACTTAATATATATCTAAAACACATATTGATCAAACTTGTTTTTACTGAAACGTTCGTACTCATGTAAAGAAATTGACGGAATGTTTTTTCAAATAATGCTCTGGGCAGTGGATAGTTGCATTTGCATTTTTGTGTCATTCACTTTAGACTACAATAATGTAGATTTTTTTATGCTTGTTAAATCTTTAATTGTATGATTTAAGTCATATTATTGGTCCTTATACTTACAGCTATCAGAATTAACTGCCACTAGATTAATGTTGGTTCTCTGTGTTGGCATGAACCGTGCACGTTCGGTTGCAGTCCCAAATAAAAAGGGACTCAAGTGTCGTGACCCAACCTGTATATGTATGTGATTCTTGACTAGTTTATTACTAATATTACTACTATTTACGATTACTCATACATAAAAGTACTTGGTATACTTGCAATAAGCTTCATAAACGGACTGTTTGCTTCTTTCAGGTGCTTTTCAGAAAAATATTTCAACATTCAAATTTTATAAGTATTAGGACTTCCCTGCGTCAGAAATAATTACGTGTTGAGCTTACATAAATACAAATTTACTGCAAAATACAAACTCTTTATATGCGCTTTCGAGTTCAACAATTTTAAACAGCTTCGAGCCCTTAAGCAACGATCATATTCATGTATAGTCACTGATTCCAATGTCTTCCCTTTTTTAAATTTAAAAGTTCTCTAGCATCATGTACAAGCTAGCTCAGATTAGTTCGCCGAAATAAATTCTTGATATTTTTGCTAAACGTTCTGGTTGCTTGCTTCCAGAATCAGCATCTGATGTAAACAGTTCTGATTTCTATAAAAAGCATAGCAGAGGTTAAAGTGAAAGATTATATGAAATTCTTATAAAACCCCCACCTACTTTAATATATTTATTCAAGTTGTATTTGTCAAACAAGTAATAAAAAATTTCGTATAACAGATTTTGTTGTTTCCTTTATGTTGCCTTTTCTGAAGTTGCTCAAAGATCTAATTTAGGACCTCTCTTTTTTCTACCGATGATTGTTTACTCTTAAAAATGACCTAAATCAAATGCAGCACTATTTTTGATTACAGGCTAACATTTCAAGATGTTTCTAAGATGTTTAAGTTTTAAGTCAACTGATCTTTATCCGGCACTGTGTGGGGTTTCTATATAATATTTACGAGAACAACCTCGACTGTCTATCTTCAGTAGAAAAATTAAAATAATGCTATTACTCGATGTCGAGTATAAGTACAACAAACAAGAGCTATATGCGGGTTTGGCGATGACTGTAGAGCCCCATACGAGACCTGCACACTCGTTCACATTCAGAGCTAGGAAACTGGCTGATTTGACCACCGAGTTTTCTGGGCAATTTTGGTTGTTTGCTACTTTTAACTGTGATTTACCCCGAATTCTTTCGGTTCTGTGCACTTTGTTCACAGTTGTTCTGTATTTCCATATGTTTTAGACCTTCGTGTACGACATCTCTTTGCTTGCCCTCCAAATTGTCTTCCACTTTCTATAAACTCCTTGTACAGTAGGCATTTGCGTAATAGTGCCAACAAAATGTAGCTATGTAGTTTTCTCTTCCTAAGTCTAATTTATCAAGTCTTTGCATATGCTTTGTCTGATTTAAATAATTGAAGGAAAACAGTTAATATTTAAATTTAGGTTGTTTTGTCGTTAGACATTTACTGTATTTCATTTTTTATCTACTTTTCATTTTGTCGTTGTAGATTTCATAATTTTATTGAAACTTGATCAGGATTCAATAGAAGAGCTTAATAATCTTAAAACGATTTTCCCAG
The DNA here is from genome assembly GCA_940337035.1 of Agriotes lineatus. Classification (NCBI taxonomy): domain Eukaryota; kingdom Metazoa; phylum Arthropoda; class Insecta; order Coleoptera; family Elateridae; genus Agriotes; species Agriotes lineatus. The sequence continues at coordinate 111,232 of CALNHX010002217.1, read as the reverse complement.
AATGATGCTCGTGAAAATTCCAAAATTAAAGGCACATTTGACTTCACAAACGTAAATCACAAAACAGCTTTTTTAGACGACCACGTATGAAAGTAACATTATCGCGACAGCAGCCTACTACAGAAAGTTGACAATTTCATACACTAGCACGATATTATATCGTGCTAGTCATATCGTAACGGCACAAAGTTATTCACATCACGGCCTGCTTAATTGTGTGACAAACGTCACTTTGACGTTTGTCACACAATTCAGCAGACCGTGATTCAAATAATCCAGACGCTTTTGCTTTATTCGTTGCTCTGCTTCCAACAAGCTCTAATTTTTACTTTCTCGCATAGAGAAAGTATTGTAATCGTCAAAAAAATCGACTTCGAGATTTTGACGAATCTTGACGTTTTAGACCTCCTAGAGTCCGAAAAATCCATTTTTCGAATTATGTCTGTGTGTGTGTATGTGTGTGCGTGTGTGCGTGTGTGTGTGTGTGTGTGAACACGATAACTTAAAAACGAAATAAGCTAGACCCTTGTAATTATGTACATAGTCATTATTCAAAATTTGTAGATTCCAGACCAATTTTGAGTGAAATCGGTTAACCGGAAGTGGCACTTTACCTAAACATGTAGTGGTACCTTTTCAAGTAAAGTACCAGTTTGCTTTGAGATATTTGAACAAAATTTTGTACATACATTTCTTATGTAGAAAAACTACCAGATATTACATTTCAGCATGATCGGGTAACCGGAAGTGGCATTTTACCTAAACAGGTAGCGGTATCCATTCAAGTAAAGTACCAGTTTGCTTCAAGGTATTTGCACGAAATTTTGCACATACATTTATTATTGAGAAAAACTCCTAGATATAAAATTTCAGTATGATAGGTTAACCTAAAGCGGCACTTTACCTAAACAGGTAGTGGTTACCTGAAAATGTAATTTTATCGCTGTATGTATATACATTGCAATAAACTTTTCAAATTTGCTAGAAAACAAGGCGAATGCGAGAAAGTCTAGGGGAGCACACTCCCGATTTTTTATAATTGTACCAATAATAATATAACGATCAATTTTGCAACCGAAATCAAAACAATTATTAAAAATAGAATTTACTTTGAGTGGTCGTCTAAAAAATAGTGTTCATAACTCGCCCGAAAGTGCAAATATCTGAGCTCGTGTTTTAGATCCACTCGGGCTTCGCTTCGCTACGCCCTCGTTTGTCTAACCAACACTCGCACGATATCTGCTACTTTCGACGCTTGTCATGAAAATAACTATTCTGCACAGCACACACTGACAAATGGTAAAAAAAGATAAGGGGATTGACCAGAATTTGGAAAAACTTTGAGGAATTCAGGATAGATAACCATAGCAGCTCGGTGCGTGTAGTGAAGCCTCAACGTAAACTATTTAGAAATCCTGATACATTGGAGAATGAAAGTTGACTGGTAGCTTAACTATTTTGTAGAAAAAATTCAGATCTATCAAATATAGGGTAATTAACTAGATGGATATTTGTCAATGACTCTTGACTCATAACAAAGTTTATAAGTATATCAATGTGTAAGTCTGTCAGTCTGTGAGTTTATCAGTCTGTGTCTTCTCCATAGCTTAAACGGTTTAATCGATCGGCATAAAAATTTATAACTTGGCTTTTAATATAGTTCCGAGACCCCAGTAGCAAAGATCACTTAAAATAGGCCAACCAGAAGTGATACTTAACTTTGTTACTTGTTAAAAGCCCGTTCTATTAGCGTTATTAGTTTACGATACATATGGTCATGAATAGACGATCAATTGGGAAAACGCAGTCGAATGGTATAAAAATTTATATCCAAGTTGCAAAAGTTTTTAAAAAAAGAAAAGAGGGTAAGAAAATAATAACAGGTTTTCGTTATCGAAGCGGTAATATGAAAAAAACATAGATGTGCAAATTTTTGTAGCACTGTTTATGGATCAAGCTTGGACAGTGTTTGTATTAAAAAATTGCAACGAATTCAAAATTGCTGTCTAAGATTTATCTTTGGGATAAGTCGACGATATGGCGTCAATTGAAGGAGTTAGGGTGGCTAAATATGCAAAACAGGCGGTTGTTTCATTCTGTGTGTTTGTATCATAAAATAACCAAAACTAAATTACCTTTATATTTACATAAAAGAATAATTTTTAGATCTAATATTCATAAAATAGATATTCGCAGAGCTAATCAAATCACGATTCCAAAACACCGGACAGCACCTTATAAGAGATCATACAGTTACAACATTTCGAAGATATATAACTGTCTCCCATTGCAGTTAAGGGAAATCAAAATAAACAAATTCAAAAAGCAACTGAAACACTATTTACTCGATCAGCAAAGATATTTTGCTTGGTATTTTGTCTAACATTTTGCTTATCATCTTTTTTCAATCTTAGTTTGCAACGATTGATTAGTTTTGTTTACAATCCCCAAAGGTTCGCAAGGAAGACCAGAGGTGGGCCATTTGCGGCCTGCCACCTTTTTTTTTTTTTATTATTGGTTTAGCCAGATCAGCAATTTATCGCTATGCATGGCTTTTTGTTAAATAGTTATGTACATAGTGAATATAATCGCTATTGGAATACATGCCGCACTAGCACTTAAGTATTTATGATGCACTTCACTGTTGTGCTGTATGTTTATTGAGTTTTATTCACTTTCACTGCTTAGATAAATGTCCTGTGGGAGTTTGCGTTTCAGTCTTGTATGGACATGTTTGTTGCCCGTGTGGAAGTTTTTGGCACCTTCGCATTGGGAGATGCTGTGGAAATATTTTTTTGAGAGAGTCCTAATATAATCCTCGATGGTGGGGATGTGTGCTTCTCGATGAAGTTGTGCGTTGCGCATAAACCATGGAGCATTGAAGAGTATGCGAATTACCTTATTTTGAAATATTTGAAGTTTTCTCAGATGTGTTTTTGATGCTGCTCCCCACACTTGACAGGCGTAAGTGAGTATTGGTCTAAGTATGGATTGGTATAACAATATTCCGCATTCTTGTTTCAGCGGGGACTTTCTATTAATGATGGGGTATAGCATTGCTAGTCTGGTATAGCTCTGATTTAGCTTTTTATTGATGTGTATGGCCCATGAGAGTTTTTTGTCGAGGTAAACGCCAAGGTATTTGATCGCACTATCTGCAGGGTTCCACTCTATCATTTGGTTGTCTATTAAGATGTTCGGCGGATTATTAGGTCGACGTAAAGTGAATATTTTTGCCTCTGTTTTGGTTACATTGAGCTTTATGCACCATTTATTGAACCACTCGGTGATCACGTTAACGCTATCTTGTAGTTGTTGAGTAGCTTGGAGGATGTCGTTGTGTTGAGAGAGTAAGGCTGTATCATCAGCATACATTGCAACTGTTGCATTCGGGGGATCGGGTAGATCGTGGACAAATATGTTAAATAATGTAGGGCCTAGTATTGATCCCTGTGGGACTCCGGCTGTGGCAGTCTTATTTTCCGATAAGGTAGAATTTATTCTGATAGCAAATGAGCGATTTGTGAGCCTGCCACCTGATTGCGTACCTTTTAGGTCGCATGATAATAATATGTTTACATGCAGATTTTTGTTCAATCTTTTTTTTGTATGAAAGCGATCTAATAAAAGCATTTATTATTATTAATATTATTATTATTAAAGGTTTCGTGGTAAAAATGTGGTGAACCCGGGATTTCTCTTTCTTCGTTAATGGTATGTTGATACTAAGGAAGATTGCTTGAGGCAGATTCTTATAGCGGGTACCATTTTCCAACGGATTTAGCTTCAAGTCATGTTGACTGATTAAGGAACCACGAAAAGCGTTGCATAGTTTTTGCCTGTTAGTACAGGGTATGTATAGTTGTTTTGGAACTGTGTGATTTTATTTTCGTTATTGGAAATTTTAGCAACAAGTTCGGGATGACGTAATCGTATTAGTTTGAAAATATCTTCCAAAGGACTTCACTATGGCGAGAGAGTCATGGGGTTGATTCCGGTTAACTGACAGCTGACGTTTAGCGGCTGACAGAGTAAGCGTTCAGGAAAGCAGATCACCCTCTTGGCCAGTAATGCATGCTAGTTAGGCTTCTGTGAGGCTAATCTTCAATTCCGCAAGTGTAACAATTACGGATAAGTGAATTAAAGTTGAAACTGTGATATTTCGCATATTTGCAAAAATAACAATTTATAAACGCCATAATTGTACACTAGCTAATAAATAACTGTGTGTTAGTATTAGAGTCAGACAGAGTAGTCAAAAAGTTAATTGACTTAATCTTAAATGGGGTGCCGCTTTTGATAATTCGAAATGTGGTTAGATAGGAAATTGAAGCTAACAATTGTTCCCTTTTATGCAACAATAATAATAAAAACCAGAAGTATTAATAAATCTATATAAAAAATTGCTTCTTCATTTAATCGCGAAAGTTTCAAAGTTTGTAATGTGCTATATATTGTTAAGGTTTGATATGTACTGATTAAACTGACTAAAATAATTGCTGGATTGATTGTAATTTTAATTTACTTGACTCAAAATAAATAGCATTATGCTCTTTTTCGTATTTTATTTATCTGCAATTTTATTCTCATAACGCTAGCTCGGTAGAACAATCAACTCTATTCAAAGAGTGAATTCCTAATAATTTGTAACACTTTCACCTAAACTGGTTCTCCACTGTGCTCCCGAATTATTTCCAAATACTCAGTCCCTAATGTATGCGCTGCTGTCAAAATTACACAGAAAGGTTCGTATCTGGCAGTAAGCGTTGTTGACCCTAAAAATCAAATTTGTGAACATTCGAAAAGGTATTTATTTAAATCGTAGTGCTTTGGCGGTTATTATTCTTTTTTGTTTTAGGAATTAATTGGTCTTATGACGTCAGAAGGGACGCCGATTGAATTTTTGCAATTATTTAATCTTCACCTAACCTCACAACTGGACTCTGGTTAATAATTTGATAAGCACTTTCGCTGGAGGCTTGAAGATGCTTGAATCTTGTTCAGTACGGTGTTATCTCGCATGCACACAAATTTCTGGATGCTCACGCTAATATTTTTAGGGTTAGACAGTACCTTCAGGTTTCGTGTTCATTTCAATTTTCGGAAAGAGGGCCTCAGCTCGTAGCTTCGTCTGCAAAGGTTTCCCTCAGTGTCTGTGCTGCTGGTCGGTGTCCTGCACTCCTGCCTGATGCGTCGCAGTAGAATGCCCTGGCTCTGGACCCTCTTTTCGGCTGGAATCCTTCTTCGTAGTTTTGACGTGGGTGGCGAACGTTTCCTCGGAGATGCTCCTGGTGAAATAATTTATGTCTGCGGAAATCGCCACAAACGTTCTCATATGAACTATACCACTTGCTTAACACAGTGAAACACATTTTAGCTGAAAATATTTAATTTTATTATATAAAAGCTTGTATTCAAGAGGAGCACAAAATTTCATGCCAATCTTATAATTTATTTAATTGTTATCTGATGAATTCCGCTATAAACAAATGCTAATCTAATACTATACAAACGGAAATCAGCTAAGTTCAAATCAATTACATTTTTAAGTAAATTTACTTACAAATTATTAAATTTAAACTTTTCGTATATCTAAAATCTTGTCTGCATTTTTAATTGTCAAAATGTCTCTTTGCCCCGCTATACGTTTTATTATTTGCTTTGCTCTGTTCACTCGCGTAAATGCACTGATCCTTTTAAAGGGTTCACTTCCTTCATAAATGCTTTCGATGTCCAACTGTCTGCTTTTCACTCGTTTTTCCCTGTCTTGCTGTTTGCTTTTCACTGGCTTTATGTCTTGTGTACTTCTCACAATTGCTTTTTTCTATCTTTATGTCTGCCTTCTTAATTGCTCGTTGCAACATTATTATTTTTCTGGCTTCTTATACCTTTTTAGATTGTTGACAATTTGACCTACTTAGCTATATTGAAATCTACGCTTTATTGACCTGCACATAGCAAACCTTTTTGTGATTATTTATTTCTTTTTGTTTGGCTATTCATTCTGCCCAAATCTAATATTTAACTAATTTGAACTTCGACTTCAACCCTGTGAAAAGCAAGCTTTGCCTTATGCGTTCCTTATTCAATTCATTTAATAATACTGGCATCTCTTTTCTAATGCATTTACTGAATGAAATTTAAGGTTAGTATTACACCCCAACTCTGTGCTTATTGACTTGTTTTCTAAACTGTACTGCAAGCAGAGTAGAGCCTCAGACATAAAACCATTACAATATATATAGTGAAATTTATAAGTTACCTTTCATCTGTATAAGTGTACTTGGGAGTACTAAAATTTGTTGGCGCCCAGATAATTAGAACTTTCCATCACTAAATAACACACGCCGTATTCACTGAAGCTAGTGACGGGCCTCAAGCACACTTTTATAGCCTATGATTGTTTAAGTAAAATATAGAAGTTTGGCCTAAACGTAAGAGAAAAGCTTACAACTTCTACGTATTTTGTCGTTTTGCAGGAAAATTTTAGAATGTAATTGTTTGATAAACATACATTTTTAAAGAATACTATTATGTCATGCAATTGTTAAGAACTTTTGTTTAGAAGCTAGTTTTAAGGAGTACCTATAGTTTTTAGAAGAATAAATTTTACAGGCACTAAAAGAAAGTCATATGCTAATCACAACTCCTTTTTTAAAATGTACGTTGGAGTTGTGATCAATATCACTTTTTTAGCAAATAATCTATGATTATTGTACCATCTATTGTATTTGTCGGGGTATTGGGACGACCTGTTGGAAAACATTACATATGACGGCAGAAGTATTACTTCCCCCTTGTTTGTCATTATCATTTTATAGGATAATCGCTCTTTCGGTATGCTCATCACTTGTCCCAATCATCTTACCCTTAGCGCCTTGATCAACTTTATAATGTTTTATTGTCAAGTTGGTCCTCGTTTGCCATCTTAATATTATTCACTTTGCTCCCACCAAAAATCCTTTCTAGCACTTTCCGTTTGCATACCCCCAAAGCTTTCTGGGCAGATTGTTTCAGCGTCCACACCTCACTTCCATACATGACTACCCGCCGTATCACTGATTTATACAATTTACCCTGCACGACACTACCTTACTCTTTAACATTCAGTTTGTAACGCTAGCTCCCGTTTGAATTTGATTAGTTCAATATTAAATAATATTTGCAAATTTAAACGTCGCCGACCTTTCGCGTTATCAAGAATCCGGTGTGTTTCAGCAAGATAAGATAGCACAGACCGAAGTTCCGCTCGTGAAAACAGCGCGAACAAAGGCGAGACGCGCGCCGTTCCTCCCCACCTAATGGCTTTGCAGAGCATATAAAAGGGCTTGCAGAACGCATTTCAGGAGAGATTTTTCCAAGAGATTCCTGGTTCTCCTCCAGCATTCATTCCGGCAAACACCTAGTTCCCGATCCTTCATCCTGTTCTATCCAGAGAGTTCCTCCGTCGACTCTACCAGTACCTGGGAAACCGTTCCGAGGCTGAGTTCAAGTTAGTGGTTTCGCAGGAAACGCCTGACACGCCAGCAATATTTTCCCGAAACCTCCTAATAAGTTGAGTTCAAGTTAGTGGTTTCGCAAGGAACGCCTGACACGCCAGCAATATTTTCCCGAGACCTCCTAATAAGCTGAGTTCAAGTTAGTGGTTTCACAAGAAACGCCTGACACGCCAGCAATATTTTCCTTGTAAAAATCCTACATCGAAAACCGTTTGTAAATCAGTAATAACTAACGTAATATTTAAATCCCAGCTCCCTTGCATTTTAAATTTGGCGCCTTGCTATTCAAGCAGAATTAGAAGCTTCAAGCTACCTAATTAGAAATTACCTGTGTTAATCCTTGAGAATTGCAGCGGCCGTCTTGCCTGGGAGCTCTGCGGACCGAACCGTCAACCTCGCCGAAGAATACACGTGGAGGTGCCGAGGTTGCTAATCTCGAAAATCCTGTCGATTTGATAAATCGAGTTACAAGCGAAGTCCCGTCGTGCGGCGAACCTCACGGAGTATTTTAACAACAAACTGTAGCTGCACAAATAGGGTGAGAATTCGCGTTAACAGTTTTAATTTGTTGTTTGTTGACAGAAACCAGAATTCGCAGATCGGCGAATTTGACAGACTGCCCGGCGTTGCAATCAGTGCGCAGCTCGTCCCGAAGAGCTACGAAGTAGCGGCCCGGCCGACCACGACGTCCTCGAACGAATCGCGCACGAGGTCACGCCCGCTACAACCAGGAAGCGGCTACCGTCCGTAGAATCCGTCTCCGCGAGAACCAGGAAGCCGCGTTTTTATACGATCGTCAATTTCGAGCAATAAACATCTCATTTAATTAATTACACGAATATTTACTTCTGTACGATAGTTATATAGAATAAATGTTATACAGGATACTCCGTTAGTGTGTTTTGCTTATTTATGGTACATCTGAGCGAACGATCCAACCCTACCTCCGATTTATGAGCTAACCCGTGGTAAATAAATATTACAACCCCTTATAAGCAGGGGGGGCTATTACAAGTTTAATACCAATACACATCTACTACCTGACATGCTATTATTCTCGCTATCATTCCATCCGTATTTTCCGGTTTACCTAAGTAAGCAAAGTCGACAGATCTCTTCAAATTTATAAGTTTGGCTCTACCTATATGTTATTTGAATCCATTTACTTTTCGTCAATTCTTCCTCATTCCATAACATGTATTTGGTATTTTTCGTTTCTTTCTAAACCCCTTTCGTCTTTTGTCATCTCCAGCTTGTTAACAACTTCTTGTAGTTATTACTCCCCTTTCTTCTTGTAATTGTAAAAAATCACCTTCATTAGATCTTCCCGTTTCGGGATCCCTAGGAGGGATACGATATTTTGCAGGTGGATTATATGCCTTCTTCTTCATTTGGTGCCGTCTCTGATTTCAAAGTTTGTTGATCACTTCTCTAAACTTTTCTCTATCGGTTGCCACTTCAAAATTTGTTGCGGTCAATTTCTTGATGTTCTGGAACCATGACATTCTTCTTGTTCCTATTTCTCTCTTCTCTCCAATTTTCTCATCGATGATTAGTTGTAGGAGAGCATACTTTTGGCCACAGAGTATGTGACCTCGATACATAATTGTTCTTATTTTGATTATTACACACAACTGTCACATGACTGTTATCAGCCAATGAAAACCATGCATTTTTTGAAAATCGACCAATCCCGAACTGATTACGTCATAAACGCCCGTGGGTTGCTTACCACGCGATAAGTGCCCTAGGGATGATTATCGACCCCGTGGATGGTGTCATAATTAGATATAGAAATGCAAGAAACAAGCAATTTCAGTTTTTTGGTATTGTTAGATCAATTTTAAATCAAAATTCGTATACGAGTTTCCAGTAATAATCTCCAAAATATAAACGCGGGCAACACACTTTTACATATAATTTTGCCCGTGCCAAGAGTCATCGTGCTGGTTGCCCTTAGAAAACAGCCCTAGGGCAAGCCCTCGGGACAGTTTTTATTGCAACTAGCACTCGACCCTTGGCTTGTGCAAAATTATCGATACCTAAGTATGTTTCGCCCTTGTTATATTACTATTGATAATTTTTAGCAGCTGTCGGTCTGTGTGCTTTATTCGAAGCACCTGTTCATTTGTGGTCATGTGGGCATAGATACTCAACGAGCCCCAGATATCGGATAGATTATCGAAAGAATGTCGAAGATGAATTCTCTCTGGCCCCATAACACGTAAAAATTCAAAAAACTGGGAAAAATTAATTGGCCAGGGCAAGATTGAGGGCAGAAGGCCACGAGGGCGATTTTCATCCCTATTGATTGATCAGGTGTAGAAATTAACTATCACACGGTTACAAGAGGTAACAACACAAGACCGCAGCAACAATAACAAATGCCTGTTCATGAGATTCTGCATCTTCAGCAATGAAGAAACAAATTAGAAGAAGATTGATTGCTTATTCCTTAGCCGGTGCTTACAGAATTTAAGATTTACTTTTGTCGACGTGTCAGTCAAGATTTTCTTACTCCATCTAGTGATATTGTCAATAAGCCGCGTGGCGCAGTTGGGTCAGCGCCAGGCTTGCATTAAACAAGTCGTCGGTTCGAATCCCGCGGGCGTTGGAATTTTTCCGTTGCCTTGGGGATTGTAATCGGGCTGGGTGAGACCATTCACAGTTGGGCACCAAATTAACTGTACTCTACTCAGAACCACAGACCTAAAAGATAGAGTAACAAGGTCAACACATCACCAAGACACACACCCCATACAATGGTTGCTGCGCAAGCACCAAAGGCGTGCTCCAACTCTGTATTTCGAACCCGGGGCAAGTTGAGCATTAAACCGCCAGATGCCAGCGCATAAAACACCAGCCTCTACACCGCAAGGTAAATGAGGTTACAGATAACACATACATGTAGTGATATTGTGAGGTTTCACGTTAACTTGCCAACCGTTTGCTTTGGAACCTTCCACTTTGTTGTGGCTGATTCATTTTTTGTTATCATATTTTGTTGTATTTAATACAATTTTTGTACTATTCGTTGCTTCTAGCTTATGTGAGTTACTCTATTTCCTACTGCTCCTCATTTTATTACATTTTGCCATTTCCTTTGTTTACGTAGTTTCCTAATAAATGCTTTAGTTCATCTATAGTTATATACTGTTTGTGGCTTTCGCAGTTACTCGAATTATTCTTGTTAACATAGAATTTCGGCTTAGACCGCGTAGTATTTATATATGAACACCCAGCATTTTCTGGCTTAATGTGCCTTGCACCTTGTGAAGTCGAGCAAAAATCCGCGCGATAATCATGCTCTTTGGTGGCTCGTGTTGTTTGAGTATCTTGAGAACGGGGATATTTATGTTAAAAAGAATAATTCATCTATAGTTCTTTCCTCCCATTTTATTTCGCTTCGCTTTATAGTTCTATTAGAATAGCTGACAATGTGCTCTTTTATTTTTTTCCTTAACTGATTGTTCTATTATTGTTCATAGCTGTGAGGTTTCGCTTTTACCGATTTTACACACACCGGCGAAATTAGAGGAACACAAAAAAGGTCATATTTTGAGATGTTCTGTAGCCCTGAATTGCTGAATTATGTTTTAAAGCTTTAATGTTAGCAATACACACCTTCAGAGAATAACAATTAACGATATAACAGATGAACCTACCTAATTCAAACAGTTTGAGTACAATGAAAAACTTCATAACAAAAACAATTGTCTTCTCCTTATAAAAAGTATTTTTTAAATTATGGTACTAAATTTATGGGTGTAATTAATAACGCGTGTTACCCCCACGAGCTCTGATTACTGCTTCCATACGTATATTCATACTATGGATGATGCCATCGATGGTTTGTTAAGGCAGACTGTTCCACTCTGTCACTAGTGCCGTCTTTAGCTCATCTAGGGTTTGTACCGATGGATTTCTGGCCCGGACCCGTCTCCCCAATATGTCCCATATGTGTTCGATGGGATTCATATCAGGAGAACGTGCTGCCCAATTCATGGCATGAATACCAACTTCGAGTAGGTAATCCGAAACACAGCGAGCAGCATGGGGGCGAGCGTTATCCTGCATTAAGACAAAATCCTCCCCTATAAATAGAGCAAATGGCACAACATGATCTTGCAGGATGTCTGTAATATACTGTGCACCTGTCAGGAAACCTCCTGCAATAACCACTAATTCCGTACGTGCTCCCAAATATATCCCACCCCAAACCATAAGTGAGCCTCCTCCATATGAGACAGTGGGGACAATGGTACATTGTAAATATCGCTCCCCTCGGCGTCTCCATTTTTCTCTCTACCATCAATCACATTTATACAAAAGCGGCTTTCATCGGTGAACAGAACTTTACCCCACTGCTCCAAAGTCCAAAATCGGTGTTCACGTGCAAACTCCAGTCTTGCTGTACGATCCGTACGTCAAGTTTTGACCCTTTTTCAGGAATTTGGGAAGTCAATCCAACCTCGTTCAGTCTTCTCCTGACTGTTCTTTCACTTACACTTACGTGACGCACATCTTCTAAGGCATTTCTGGTCTGAACAGCCATTAAACGTCGATTTCTGAGAGTCTGCAGTGTAATAAAGCGATCATCCCTAGCAGTTGTTGCTTGTTTCTTACCTTGGCCACGTCTTCGTGTGAAAGAACTGGTCTGTCTAAACCGTTTTACATTGCGATGTACAACAGATACCGATACTCCCAGGATTCTGCTAACCGATCTGTAAGTGTAGTAATTTTCGACCATTGTTAGAGCTCTATCGACATTTTTCACAACAACAGTAAACAAAATCGTAAACCTTCGTTGTAAACTAGCCAAGAAATAAGCACTTGTTTTCAAGAACAAAATCGTAAACCCTCGTTGTAAACTAACCAAGAAATAAGCACTTGTTTTCAAGAACACAAAAAGCCAAGCAATATGTCAACAATAAAACAAAGGATGATTTGGCTCAAATGGGTGGCTATTTTTTATTCATCATACGTAACATTTATGACCAAATTGGGTCATATATATCCTAAAACATAGGTAAAATATGTCTTTTTTTTGTTCCTCTATTTTGCCGGTGTGTGTAGAACGGACTTTTAACTGGTTTATATAATACTACCTGGTAGCACTAACCTAACGCTTCTTATTTGAAGCGCAGGACCAAAAAGTTTAAAAAATCAATTACTTTTGATTGAACAGAATCACATGGTGCTTTTTTAGCGTTTGGATAAAAACAAATTACTGGTACTGTACAGGCAACACATTTTCCAAGAATATGAGGTTTACAAGGTATACATCGCCAAATGCGATTGAAAAGTATTGTCGCCCTCACGCCAATGTTTGGTATGGGATATGACACCCTAAGAGGATAACGAATTCTCTGTGGCTTTCGGGAGCCCCCAATCCATTCTGTCATATTACATTTCTTTTTTTAATCTTCTCGCTGCCATTAATTCCGTAGCATCATCACGCCAACTTCTTGGCCATCTTCCTTTTCTTCTCTCTGGTGGCAGTTACCGAAGCACCTTCTTTGGAAGTGATTGTTATTTTATAGGCTTCGTATTGCCAAACCAAATCAATTGACACTTTTGAATCTCGTGAATTATACTCTACATTTGTCAGTCGTCTCCCTTAACTCTATCTTGTTAATCTTCTTCAATGTAGATTTTCCACAACTTCTTATTAAAAAGTCCAGTTTTATTGCCAGCAATTTTTGTCTACTATGTCCATATTTCTGCTCCGCAAATCATCGCTGTATCTATTGTGATCTTTTTTTTTTAATTTTTCTCTCAAAGTAGTGAATTCAATGTTCCACTCACTTGTGTACTGTATTCCAGTTGATTAATGAAATTCTATCGTGTTAGAGTTTTAAACCACGCCTTTTAGAAATAATCAACTATTCTTAGAAGCTTGTATGACTGTATATTGTGGTTTCTAATCGTATTCTTGACTTTGATAACATTGTGATTTTCAACTATTTTAGAAAATATACGATTTTAAACTGCAACTCAAAATCCGAAAACTGATCTGCTTCGAATTGTTTACCATACAAATGAGAACATTCATATACATGAATTCTGATTAATGATCCGACTACCTATTAAGCTCACAAATGTTTCAACGGTTGAGATTATTAATTTTTCATAGCTCAAGATTTATCGATACCAGAATTCTGTAAACGCTGTGTTAACCTGACCTAATATGCTTCCAAACGGTAATGGCTTTTCTTAGATTCGAAACTGTAATATTTGGGACAATTCAAACTTAATTTTAATATTACCATAAATCATGGCACCTAACGGCCTGACGGCCTTGCCTGTGCATTTAGATCGCAACATTAACTACCAGGCACATGTCTAATGTTTTATATATTAACGTGTATCTATAGGCTTCAATAGTTGTACTCGTAAAACGGCACATAAAAACTTCAGAGAAGTAGCGTATACCAGATTGATTCATGTGGGCAGATTTAGGAAGCGGGATTGCTCCAAATTCCTTCCACCTCTAATTTGCACTTGTTTTGCGTTACCTTTTATGCATCTGCGTTGTTATTGTTGAAGTTTTATATACAATAGGACCAATTAGTTTAATTGAGACCTTATTGCATCCCTGGGAAAACCTTGAAAACACGAGTTTCCTTAATTTTTCGCATTTCCGCCCCACTAATAACAGCACTGCTTGAACATAAAATCACACATCAACACCTTCGACACACATGGAGCATCTGCTTCTAGAATTGGACATTAAACACCTGGTTAATCACACGTTGCCATTCAAAGAGCAAAAAGGGCGTCGGTGCGTTACCAAATATCGTGCGAGTAGCGGTTGTAAATTGATAGTTATGGAGTAATTTTGGATTTTGTGGACGTCGCTATAGGGATAAATTGTAGGTTTGTAAGGCTACAACTTCTACTTTCTTTTAATACGAAATGCTCATTAGATCCGGGACTTAAATAATAGTCCTAGTGACAAGTAAATTAGAAGTTATTAAAAGTTATTTGATAGTTTATGGCATCACACTCTAATCAAGATTACTCAATATTTAAATTTCTTTAATAAACGATTTTGTGCTCTTTTTGGCTTTCTTTATAATGTTAATGAAATATATTTTCTAAATAATGGCGACGATAGTTGGAAATTGCTATTGACATGTCTGACTGAATAGCGGTCTATTATAGCAGTGGCTCCCAAACATTACAAGCTCAAGCCTCACTTTGCATAGTACATATCTTTTATTATTTTAAATATATTAATCTTATAATATAGTGAAATATAAATTAACTCCTAGTGGATATTAATGTGTATACCTCTAAGTAAAAATAAATAAAGGCAAGGAGTGTATTACGCTGTGGTGCTCCCTTGTACCCCGGAAACCTCTAAGTCTTTTTATTTTTCATTAAAATGCAAATCTATCGTATTTGACATAGTAATAACTAAGGTTTATTTTTATTTAGCTATAAACACACATAGTGTAAAGGAAACATTATTTTACGCTAGAGTCTACATTTATACATTATTATTATTGGTTTTCTGATCCTGCATCTCGTGCACTTCGGTCTAGAACACCTTTTAATTGACCTCATAGAGAAATTTGCAAAATTTTTAAAGAAGGTTTGGATTGACTACATATCATTTTTGGTGTTAGTTTTTCTTTCCCAAAGTGTTTGATCCTGACAGATTCTTCACAGAGCCTGCACAGTGGTCTGTATTTTAGCACTATTTTGAATATTTCATCCATAGTCTGCAATATAGGTTTGTTAATCATTGAATTGTTTTTGCTTTAGCAGTTGCATATACCACAGGTGGATCATGCTTTTGCTACCTGCTTTAAGTTCACTGATCTAGTCATTTTGTCGAATTTTTCGTTATCATCTATTGGTTGGTGTCTGGTATCTAAATCACTTAGAACCTGTTATGCACGAATTCTTTGTGGCATTCGAGAAACAGCTTAGGAAAAAACTAGCTTGCCCCCAGCACTTAGATACTGCGTGGCTGTCATTTTCCAGCGTTATCTTCCTCCAACAGTGTGGTATGAAACCTGGGGCTACACTCTAGTGTATCCAGTGCCTCTTGCCCGGTTTGAGTGTATTCACTGTTAGACTGAAAAAGCGTTAACACAGTATTGCGCGTGTTTTGGCCAACCCATTTTGAAGTGTGGTACGGTTGGGTATATTCTTAACTCCCCCTTAAGTTCTTTTGGCGGTTTTCTCCTAGTGTTATCGTATTTAGTTAGGAATTCTTTATAAGTATCCCAGTTTCCTCTATAGTGTGCTTGGTTAAAAAATCTTATTTCTGCTCTTAGCTCCCCAATTGCTTTACTGATGGCGGTTTCTAGTAGTTGCTTACTTAAGAAAGGTGCAGAAAGATTGTGGACCTTTGTTATTGCTTTAGTAACGTCATCAGCCATTGTCTTCAACTCGACAGTGTTTCTGATTCTAGGGCTGTAGATCCTCTCGGTAAGAATCACGTTTGCAGTTTTTGGAATTTATATATTCCATATTACTTACTGCTTTGCTTTTGAGATCTTATGTGTCTTTTTTTCCACTCTCCAGTTTTCGGCCATATCAGTTACTAAAGATGTAGCTGTAGTTACATAAATAACCTCCATTTTACCTGCTACATTCACTAATCTGTTTTTCAAAAGCAGTTTAAGGAGATATTTGGTCGTTGTTGTCCTTTCTCTATAGGATGTGGTGGTCGTTGGCATCGAATCCTATTAGCAATTGCAGATTCAGTCATCTTACAAAATTGTACCTGTCTTTGACCGCAGGTGTCAGTGGTATCTCTAGCGATCCAAGTACGAGAACTCTTCTACTTCCTTCCATAACTACTGGCGTTCTCACTGCTAAGCTCACAATTTGGCTCTGTATGCAGTGAGAAATATTGAACAAAATCAATTAAAGCACAGAGTTAAAGTATTTTATTTAATTGCAATTTAAAACAGTAATTGAAGTTATTAAATGCATTGATAATGAGATGCAAGAACCACAATTAGAGAAATAAAGGCACGCAGAAGCAAAACAGATTTCGGAGGGTTTGAATTTAAATTTTGAGTAAAATAATATAAGCAATATGATAGGTTTGAGCATATTTAAAGCCAGACCACATGAAGTTAAATAACACAAAAGGTTGGTTATGTGATTACTAAATGAGAGTAAAGTTATTAATAAAAGTACGGACGGGCCAGTGGAAAGCAAGCAAGCTGAAAGGTAAATGAAATCGGACCACGATAAAATATAAATTGCAAAGAGCAATAGACAACGAGGGCAACTGAATTGAAGAACAAACAGTGACGTATGTAAAATTGATCTCAAGTCCAGTGCATTTTAAAAATAAGTGTTATAGCAGAGTAGTGATTATAAAAACGTTGTGTGTGACGAATAAGGAAAATTTTTAGATATAAGAAAGACAATTTTTAGTTTTAAGCAAGTTTCAGATTTTAGAAAAATGTTATCAAATTTTATTCCGTTTATGTAAATTAATAACTAAACCTAATTTCCTATAAACAATATGAGATTGGTGTTACCTAGCAACGCGATGCTGTTTTGTTTAAAACAAAAGGAATAACAATTGCTGCAAAATTGAAAGCTTGGGGGGCAAAATTTGAGCTCCATACAATTTATGTTTTAATATCATCGAAGTGGTTTTACTTAATAAGGTGTACTATTTTACTGTACAAGTGTTCAGGCAACTGTAGTATTGTTTGTGGCAGTTTTCACAAAATAAAGTTATAAATTTACCAAATCGACTGCGGCTGGTAAACGGCAGCGGACACCTGAGAATTTCCAACGTCGACTATGTTCCAGTTGAGCTTCCAAAGCCAGGGTTCTCCATTCCAACGGCCCAGGGAGGTGTGCGTGCACGAGCATCCTGAAGAAGATTTGCTGCCAGGGAGACGACTTCAAGCGAAGAAACCAGTCAGCATCACCTTGCACTAGCTCCGAAGCGAAAATTAGCCAGATCTGAGGTACGATTTCGCATGTTTCTTGAGTGTTCGGGAGCCGGGAAAGTTAGTAAACTTGAAGAATACACATTCTGAAAGAGATTCATCGCATTTCCAAGCGTCTCGTACTGTCCCGCTTTGAATAATTTGCATGGCGTCACTAGAATTTGCGGTTCTTGCAAGAATTCCAAGCCATTACAAGAAGTTTAAGACAAATGAATTGCGAGCGTAGTTTGACGTCATCCCTGAAACAAAATAGAATTAGTTGTTGCTAGGTGCGAGTTTTGTGCCAATTTACCTGATGTTTTCTAGCAGAATTTCATTGTTTAATATTCAAATAAACGTTATTTTGCACTTACGACGTTCTGTGTTCAAATGCCAGGTTGTGAGATTATGAGTAATTGGAGCGTGTAGATCGAATGTACTAGAATCGCGCATGTGAGCTACTTTGAATCAAATTTTTTAAACATAATTTCTAAAGCTCAGATCTGAACCCACCTGGGAAGAGTTTGGTGTTTTGCTGGAGCTAGCCTAAATTGTTCTTGCAGTTCCAGGACTACTAATTGGTGTATAATTTAAAATTATTTTTAAATACCACACCCTGTGTAGTATTAGGTGTTTGGATTCTTTGAAAAATTCTATAGATAGTTAAAGTAGTATGCTATAGTTTTCAGGATGATGACATCCACAAGCCATATTGCTTTCTATATTAACTTTCTACTCTAAATTAGTTGATTATAAAAGAAGTCGCACCTTCCATCATTTTGAAAACAAGATAGTACAGTCATTTGTTTTATACTAAATGAAAGTTAGTAAAAATTTGGAACTGGACCATTCAAAGTCAAACGACTTCTTTGTAATTGTTGTATAACAAGTATCAATATTTGGCTGTCAATATGTCGAAAATAATTAATCTAAGGACGTATTTTCTAACTTACCTGGACACTGCCATATAAATCTATATTAGTTCGTCGAGACGTACGGTTCCATATGTTATTACAAAAAAAGTATAGTAGTCAGAAACGTAATTTTACAGGTAACCAACACTATTGATTTAGAAATTGGGATAAATATTGAGCAGATTTTAGTCAAAATAACGGGGGCACAACTGCGGCCAGCAGATGCATTTTAAAGTATTCAAATTGCAGAAAATTCTTTTTACTTACCTTACTTAAATTATATTTTGATAATCGGTATTTCAGATCTACTACTACATAAAAAATTACATGTCAGTGATGCTTTTAGTTACAGTAGAATAAGATGAGAAGGTGCACAGTGTTGCGATGAAGTGGTTTTTGTCATGCTCTCTTTGGGACGCCCGCTCCTTAAGATACACTTATTTAGTCTTCGTAATCTGTTAAAACACTGTCGCTATTATATTGTGTTACATTTATGGTCTCGCTATATGTGCGACGGCTTCAGCTAAATGAATATCTACGGTTAGCCGAAAGTGAAAATGGGACAGAAAGCGTCGATAGCGTGGCATTTCAAATTTAAAGGTAAGAATAGATAGAAATTTTCATCGGCATCTTTCTATAATAAAAAAAAAACCTAACCTATATTCGAACTTGCGACCGTTCGCTCGGTAGTCGAGTGTGCATCGACAACGTACTTACTTTACCGATTAACGACTATTATTGGTAACGAATATACAAATCGACAACGACATAAAAAGAAACGTTACAGATTTAATCCAAAAACTTTTCAGTTGTTTTCCTCATAAACTGGCTTAGAAATCATCTTAATAGGTTATGTCATTCTCGAGATATAATATTTACATCCAACCTGCCGGTCAATTTTACTAAACTAGTTTTCTGAGTTCCCTTTAATACGAAAGTGGTTGCTGCTTATGCACTTTTATGAGGCATTTAATATAATTTTTGGTTGATCGCGATTGCTTGGGCGGTTGCGGCAGAAATTGCAAATCAGTAGAAATGATTGAGGTTGTACCGAAGTAAAATTAAAAAAAAAAGAATGCGAATACCTTTTGCCTAGAAACATGACGTTTGTTTAGAGAAATGCTCTTGATGCTGTAGTTCTATACAGTGTGACCATTAGACTAGGTTAGCTGCGAAGTAAATATACTGCGTACCAATTAGTATTACTCTAGTTTATATTGTCAAAACAAATAAGTTGTTTGGAATATCCACTATTAGTTACCATTTATTTAGTACCTTAAAGGTTGTTGAATCTACCAAGGAAGTGATATCGTAAGTCATACAGTTATTTAAAATTTAATTAGAACTTGGATAGGAAAAAGCTATTTATCTAAAATAATAGTCCCATTAGCTACTTTTGCTACTTTGCCTTATATTTGGTAACAACGGCAACCAATTCTACATCATCGTAAAAAAATCATTTAGTAGTATTATGGTCAACCTTAGGCAACATTTAAAATATAGAACAATAAAGTAGTCTTATTCAGACTCACATGCAAAATAATGTTACCCACGTACTGAGTTTAGTTTT
This sequence comes from Agriotes lineatus, assembly GCA_940337035.1. Classification (NCBI taxonomy): domain Eukaryota; kingdom Metazoa; phylum Arthropoda; class Insecta; order Coleoptera; family Elateridae; genus Agriotes; species Agriotes lineatus. The sequence continues at coordinate 91,332 of CALNHX010002217.1, read as the reverse complement.
TAAAATATAAGTTTGCTCTTATACGCATCCTAAAAGTTTCTCAAAAGACAAAGTTAGAAGTTTAAAAATTGACACTGTCATTTTATTTCTCATTAGCATTCAAGACTAAAGTTGTAAATTAATTTTCTTTTAAATAAAGCCATGACGTGAGGTGTATAATAAAATGCACTTCTGTCTCTAAATATCGAAGGGAATAATATATAAAAGATGGTAAAAAACCTTCAACATTATTCGTTGTTCATAGAAAAACACTGACGCTGCTAGGATGCAATGTTTACTATAATCAATCCTTCATATTTAGCTTAGGCAGGGGATTCTAAAGAAATTGGTTATAAATTGTGGCGTCCTTTATTGGCCATTTGGAATTTTCATGTAGAGTTTGAGTTTAGTAAAGTTTGGCTGTAAAAGTAATTCTGGGGTTTATAAATTAAGACATAAAAAACTCTGTTATATCCTTTATTGAAGTTTTATGATACATATTATACTATACTATTTTACTTAACTTGGCATTGTACCTTACTAAAACTGATCTCCAACCAATTTTAATTTACTTTTTATAACTCGGTGTAGCTGTCGAATAGGCAATTTAAAATTGTGTATTAAAACATAATACGAGAATAAATATAATGCAGAAACTGTTTCGTATCCAACATAGGTATGATTGGTATCATTGTGTATTATACAATTTTATTTATTACTAATTGTGGTAACAAAACTATTAAAAATATTACATAATTAAAAATTACATTGATATTAGAATTTTTGAGTACGTTTAGTCTTTCTTCCTGTACCACCTTTAGCGTTTCTTTTTCCGCCACTTTAAGCTTTTCTTCTAGGCTGTAGTAAAATAAATCAATAGTTGCCCTACAATTGTACGATTTGATGACAATAAATTATTTATTCAGGCATATGTTGGCTCCGAAGGGAGTAAATCCTACGTAGGCGAGGTAAGTCCGATCGATGACAATGTTGAGTAGCCAATGCACCGAGGCAGCTTCACTTGCTTTTATACTCGAGATATCAAAATTATAATTGTTTCAAATTTTTACATTACTTTAATGAATACTGTTTTTAACTGAACAAGTTATTAGCAACCGAAATTACTCAATTCTCCTTCTGACATAATAAGGTCACTGCTGCAGGATTTTCTTAGCTTTTGGCACATGTTTATTAGTTCGTCTATCAGGTAAACGATTGTATGGCAATTAGCCGATGCCGTGGGAGCAAAACTTTTTACAAACGGTTTGCTATCTTCCGGGTATAAGCACTAGTTTATTAAGCAATTATGTAAATGGATTGCTCTAGAGATTGGGCTCGAGTAGCGAATTTCAATATGCTTCTTCGCCTTATTATAATGATGAGATCAGCCAACACGACAATGCCAAATCACTTGCAAGATCGTCTACTAAAATGGCTTAAGGAAAGTAGAATAGGCAGAGTTATGCACCTTCTTTTAAATTTCTCATGACAATTACTTTTACAACGTTATTTGACTCTAAATTGGAAATTTTTTGTTAACGTTAAGATCCCTAACATGTTCGTTATGTTAGTTCAAATTGAAAAACTCTGTAAATTGCTGTTAATAGTAGCATTTTTAGTTTTAAGTCGATTATATGTATATACTTCTTGAAGTCTCTCAAATAATTGACAGGTGGCTTATATTTATTAAATAAAAATTGAATTATTAGGCCCGTGTATCAACAAATTCTATAGCAGTTTTAAAAACCGTTCTCTAATTGAAACGGTGTTTCATACCCTTTGCATTTTTTTGAGGTACTTTACATTCCTCGACTTCAAAAAGTGAAAATAAATTGTTAAAAGTAAAATGAAAAATCACAGTGCTTCATGCAAAAATAATGATAGCGGCGCTTTAATTTCATTAGCTTCTTGCAACCTCAAATTTAGAGAAGTTACCGCTTGAACAAAAAGAATTTTTACGCCAATTAAATATTACTTAAGCGTAGGCCAAAAACTGCGGTTCTAACAGCACGCAATTATTTGCTGGATTCAAATAACTGGTTCATCAGGAATTTTAGCTGCCTAACTATCGTTTTATCTATTTTATCTCGTGAAAAGTAGTACATCAAAAGCAGTGTAGACGTTTATTTATTGCAAAGACAGAAAACGATTATCTCCGGGCGAGGTTTCTGTCTACAGAATAATTATCGGAATTTTTCCAATTTCTTCGTTTTTTCTGGCAGCTGCTCCATATTTATTTATAGGAGCGATTTGTATACATATCAGTTGAAAATTTGGAACGTTCGGTCGTAGATACTATCGCGTAGATGTATATAACTGCTTGAAATAGTTTTTAAAATACAGAAATATATAGTGACTTTAAGTAATTATGATTTCGCAGTCCGTGAAATGACCTGTTTATTCAAAATTGGTGAAACGTTAATATTTAAAATATTTTAAATACATTGCCAGCACATAATTTTTGTTTTAAAGCTATTTTGTAAATCTGAAAATAACATAATTAATCCATACCTTTAGGTCCACAGAAAACCACATCGTGCTCTGATTGCGCATAATCTTGAAAATGCTAATATCAAATGGTTTATATTGTGATTTTATACTATTCGTGGTTTTTCAAGAAATTATTCCATAAAAAATGTAAAACATGTATACGTTCATATACAGTGTGTCCCAGATCGAGTGGAATTGCATGGGTAACTTTCTTATCACTGAAGATGAAGATTTGGTTAAATGGGAAATGTTTTGCAGTTTTATATGCTGATTTAAAATCTGTTTGAGAAAATTCAAAATGTCGAACTCGTCAGAAGTTATTTAAGAAAAACTAAAAACTGTTATTTTCTTGTATGCCAAATATCTTCGTAAGTATAAGAGATAAGAAAAAAAGTTTCCGATGAAAGTCACTGTTTTCGATGAGACCAAGTTAAAATTGGTGTCGAACAAAAATTCAAGATGGCGACTTTTGAGGTACTCGTATCAACTTCCTTAAGTTAAATGGGCGCCATATTTAGTTTTTAGGTTACTGAATAGAATTTTTTATTCTCGTTTCAACGCTGTAAGATAACGTAGGATTAAATAAAAAATACCAGTAAAATTCATTGTTTTTGCATTTTAATCAAGTAGGCTTACATGAATCCAAACAAAATTAGATGACATTTATTTTAGAAAACCTTTGTATGTAATTCCTATAATACTTAGTAACATGTTAATTCAGTACTAAGTACTTGAACCACATCGTGATATTACTTTTTAAATGTATAATCAAGTAGGGCGCTCATTTAACTTAAACAAGTTGATACGAGTATCTCAAAAGCCGCCATCTTAAATTTTCGATCGAAACCAATTTTAAAATGGTCTCATCGAAAACACTGACTTTCATATGAAACTTTTTTTCTTTTCTCTTATACTTACGAAAATATTTGACATACAAGAAAATGACAGTTTTTAGTTTTTTTTAATAATTCTGACTGGTTCGACATTTTGAACCTTTTCAAACAGATTTTAAATCAGCATAACAGCTGCAAACCATTGCCCATTTAACCAAATCTAAACCTTCAATGATAAGAAAGTTACCCATGGAATCCCACTCGATCTGGATCTGTTTCAAACATAAATTGGTCTTGGTCTATCCATACCAAAAAGAGGCAATAATTTTTTTTTTAAATTCTGACTTAGAAGAGATAGATATTTTCTTTTAAAATCACATCTATTACTTTAACGTCTTCGCTCTTTTAGTTTCACCTATTTTTGTAATATAATCTATTCCCCTTCGCTTTTTTCTTTTCATAGGTTTTTTTTCCAAGTACTTTTCTTTCCAATGCGCTCTTTTGATCTTTTTTCTTCGATAAAGGCTTCACTGTGTGAAATATTTTCACTACTGAGGTCACTATATCTTCTTCGGCAATGCAAGTCATATCCCTATCAGCAGAAACGTGCTCGCTGCTCTCGATTGGTGGTTACACTGTTTTAAGTGTGCTAAATATAACATAAACATAATATTATAATAACATATATTGTTATAATATTAACAATTACAATTAATAAAGCCTATCTGATCAGGTTATAATCACAACTTCCTTAATTTACCCGGTTAATAAATTTTATATTCCAATTTTTATAATTAATAAATAACTGTATCTCAGGGTTAGGTCGCGACATCCAAATTCAAAATAATAAATTGCTAACTTCCTATTAATTATTTAAAGTTCTAAATACACAATGATTTGCACGCACTCTATATGCTACAATATTTAACTGACGGGAATTTTCATTCGCGGTATTAGTACCGGACGTCACTGTCGTAAATATCAAGATGGTCCCTTGGGCAAAAAATTAGTAAACAACCTCCATGTTTAATTTAAAATGTTTATGTGGCCGCTGTTGCTATGCGAGAAAAAATTGACTGTAAGTACTTGGCGTCACAAAACAATCGACTTTTATTGACGCCACGCTGCCGGAAGTAAAATGCAAAACGCTCGTCAAACAAACACATTCACTAGACACCTTCTAGGTTGCAAAATCTGGCCTTTTGTGGCTTCTAAGATGCTGCTTGAGGTACCTGTACCCTCACTGAACGCCCCACGATGCCCAGGACAGGAAATCGTAATCAGTCCGCTGTTAGCAAGGCAGAATCTGCTCTACTTTTCCGCCTTGATGTCGGCTGCACTTTGGATTGTCTTTGGATTACTTTTACTGACGTTGGGGGGTCCACTGTAGGGCTGGGCTGCACCACACGTCTACTGCTCGCTTAGGCGCCTGGACATGCACTTACAAAACTGGCTGGACTTCGTAAAACCACTTTGAAATACTCTGGGATGCACTCTGACCAATTGATGACTAATTCTATACCTTGCCGAAACTCAATACAATGGAAAACCTTTCACAAATCATCCTGGACACACTCTCCCAATAAATACACACTTTTAGCTAAACTTGGGTATTTTGAGTTGGACATAAATATCATTTATTAGGGAGCTTCGCAAAACACAACTGGCCCTTAAAAGAAGGTGGCCCCAACCCCCGTTTGTTTTGTTTACGGTGTTTTATTTTAGTTGCATGAAATGTTAACCCTACTTTAATTTTAATTTGTTTGTACACAATAATAATGCTATTCCAAAAACATCATTCTGTCAATTATTTACAATGTTTGCTATTCTAAGACAAATCTGAAATCTAAGTTATTACACCATCTGGAAATTTTTACAATAAATTGCTGTATTGTTGGTTATCTTATAAATTATTAACAATTATTGTTTTACATATGAGGCTATTAAAATGTGATCATAGCAATATATACACGGTTTCATCTACTTTGTCGCCATTACCTTCCTCTTGTGCATTGGGGCCTGCATTAACAGAGAACCAATCTTATAGAACAGGATTTTGCGGAGGTCCAATATGGCGAGTTACCTAAATATAAATGAAAACGATCAAGTTAATGCGCACACTTTTCTTAGAATTTTACCAAATTAAAGCATTTTAGAATTATTGATACTTACGGTTCAATCCACTTTGTCGCTATATATTTCATCTTGTGTATTGTGGCTTGCATAAGCAGAGTACAAATCCCGTAGGACATGATTTTTCGGAGGTTCAACATCGTCATTAGACTTAATTAAACTATTAAAGCACAACTGCAAAGTTAATCAAATCAAAGAAGTAAGAGTTTTTGAACTTATCTGAAGAGAACTTAGTGGAGAAATATCATTCAATAACAGAGAGAGTATTGAACGCGAATTGAAATTATTTTGTACGTTTGGTTTAATGATTTTGTCATAATCTGCTAAAATACTGAAAAAAATATGAAAATAATGTTGCAATTAGATTAACATTAAGTGGTATTTCTTGACTTCTCTTTTTTCTTCATTCCCTTTCACGACAATATTTTCAGTGTGCGTCTTGCATACATCATCTATTATTGTTGTACTGAAGTTTGAAGTTAGAATAAAGTTTAATGACATCTAGAAAAGTCAATTTCCAGTAGTGTGACAAGCTGAAAATATTAAAAAGGCAAATCTGGGAAATTCTTGAACTACGGCCCTATTAAATTTCTAACTCACAAAATTAGAATGGCCAATGTGCAGTGTTTTTTGTTCTTTTTTAATTAGAATATTGTGGAGATTGGCCCGTCATTAAGAAATAAATCTTGAACTCCGAGGACTATGGAGTTTCGCCTTTTTTACATAGATATGTTTTCACTAGAAGATGTTAGAGACGTATATACCTCCAAACAAGAAATAATAGGGATTGGCCCTTTTACTACTGAAATTTAAATTTTTATTTATTAGTTTGTACTTTTTTATAGTTATATAGCCGTATAAATTGGAAAATTACGATCCATCGCACAAGCACCATTGCCGGATACAAGAAAGAATAGTTGCAAGGGTGTTTTAATTGCCCCCAAAGATATACATACATCGGGGCGGAATTCATTGGCTGAAATCACCGTTACGATCGCAACGCCGAGAGCTTGTTGTCCAAGAGGGTATGCCGATGTTCAAGGTGCTTTAAACGACCCAGATGCAGGCTTTAATTATTGTTTCAGATACAAATATTTTATAGTTCATTTTAATTTTATGGAACCTGAATTGTAACATAAAAACCAATATACAAATTCTATTGATCTGTTCTTGATCTATTGCACTAGAGAATCATTTGACATCTAGCTTTGTCTTTACGCTCTGCCAGAATAAATATAAATTCAAGTTTGTTATATTTAGCACCGTTGCTATTCATCTCCGAAGGGAAAACTGGAAATTTCAAGCAATTCTTCTGTAGAGAAAACTCCAACAAGCATATTGTGAAAAGTACAACAGTCTTCATGCTCTTTGTTTGGGTATTTTGCCGTATAAAGAAATTAACAATATTAAATTTCAAACGTTTCGAGAAAAAGTGTATAACAACCGCCTGTCTCTGTATAAATTATAGCACCGTTTGAATTCTATGTTAAGTAATGAATTGCGTCCATCCATCTATGACATTGGATCGTCACCTACCGGACTTGCTTTATCCACGGTCGGGATTACTTCTTTAAGTCGTTAGTCTCCCATCCACAATAACGGTAAGCTTGTATGTTACTTATCCTTTCAAAACAGCTAATCAGATTCCCTTTGGAAGCACAGATTGGAATCCTACCGAATGCAATATTTTTTTTCTCTTTGCGAACGGTTTTGAGTTACTGAATTAATTTATCAAAAGTTGTTTACCAGTAACAATTGAATCCTTATTTTTCGTTTTTTTTTCAGTATTTTAAAAATATATTTATGTGCGGCTAATATATTTGCATTTTTAAAGAGTTTGTTCTCAATGTTGTTCAATTTTATATTTACATACAACAAATGATGTTTAAATTTGAGATATGTCACTTATTAATAAAAGTTTTAGTTGTAATGTGCTGCATTATTTTACATTTAAAACAATCAAGTGCTGAAATATGTATAATATTGATATTTATTTAACTTTCTAAACAATATTACTTATAACAAATGATAGTTCAAGTAGTCATATCTGTTTTATCGCTTTTTTTACTTAAAATTTTTGCCTCCAAACAATGTGCCTGTTTTAAGCCAAATTTCCTAGTTTGCTCAATTTTCTAATTCTTTAGACTTTCAAAGTGTTGAAAAATATTTTAAATACGTTTTTTACCAATAAATAGCTTTTGCTATTTTAAAATAATCATAACAGATTTAAATAAAATTTTCCATAATACATCAAGAGAAATTGGGACAAATTTAAATTACTGGAAGTGCTTAAAACCTTCACAGTAAAACTGAAAATTAATATATAAATTAATGCAAACATATTCTAACAAAGTTTTTTTGGAAATAAACAAAAAACTTCGGTTAGACGTAAACCAAAAATAATGTTTATTGAATGAAACTGAATATTAATAATAAATATTGTAATGTTGCCCTCAACTAATGAAAGCTTTAGTGAAAATATAAATAATTAGATAGGGCAAGGCACCACACAATACTCTGGGTAGTTATATTAAATTTTAAAAATGTAGAACCTTCCATGTCAGTATCTTTGGCTAATCAAAATAAAATTTATTTATTACGCTTTAGTAAAATGGTTAATTGTCATATTTCTTTGGGCTTGCTCTGGCAAAACACAAGACTAATATCTCAGAATAGGTTCAAATTTCAGTTTTATTTTAAAATTATGCTTTAGAATATTTAACTCATAGTAGCTCAAATACGCCAAATTTTAGTACAACCGCGCTACACGCTTCAATTACTCATAACCTCACAAACTAGACTTAACCACCAAAGGTACGCGGGTGCATACAACGTTTAATTTTGATATTCAAAAGCGAAATTTGCAAGAAATCGCAGGTAAACTGAAACAAATCTCCCGCCTAGCAACAACTGACTTGATATTGTTTCAGATTGTGAAGTAAAACGACGCTAGCTATTTTTTGCTCTACTTCTTGTGATAGCTCCAAATTCTGGCCAAAATCGCATTTGCTGGTGACGCCAAGTAAATTTCTCGAACTGTGGCGGATCTGCATGTTCGGAAACACGATGAATCTCTTCCGCGAAGTATATTCTCGAAGTTCACTAGTTTTCCGGACTCCAACCACATAAAAACATGCCAAATCGTACCTTTGAAGTTCTCGCCGATCTCGCCTCGGAGCTGATGCAGGTGACGCCGATGTCCTTATTCGTTGGAAGTCGCCTCCCTGGTCCCAAATCATGTTCTGGGATGCTCTTACAGCTCTTCCTGGCCTGTAGTACCAGCGATCCCTGACTTCTGAAGTTCAAACAGACCGGTGTCGCAGCTCGAAATATCCAGGTGTTCGGGGCCGAACTCCAGCCGATCTTAGTTTGATCCATTTTATAACTGTTTTATCGGAGAAACGTTTGCCAATACTTCCACATGTGCCCGGTAACTTGTAGAATAATTCTGTATACTTTTTTACTTGGCAAATAACTTTTATTGTATTAAAACATTAAAATTCGAAGCACCATTTGCCCACAACTTGACAATTACAGGAATTAACTTCTTATTTTTTAACAAAAGAGCATCGCGTTACCTAGTAACGGCGATCTGATATTGTTTAAAGGAAACAAGTATTAGTTACAATTTCACATAAAGAAATAAAATTTCATTAAGATGTTTGTTGCTTAAAACTAGAAATTGTCTTTATTTCTTTTACATAAAAATTTTCCTTTTCCGTCACATAAAACGTTATTTATTACTGCTCTGCTATGAACACTTGGTTTTAGAATGCACTGGCACTCGAGTTTAATTTTAAACACGTCACTTCATTTTATGTTCTTCATTTTAGTTACCCTCGTTCTGAATTGCTCTTTGCAAATTCAATCTTATCTTGCTTCGATTTCCATCTACTTTTCAGCTTTTCACTGGCCTGTACGTTTATTAATAACTCTACGCTCATATTCATTATGTACATAACCAACCTTTTGTATTATTTACCTTCATTTGGTTCCGCTTCAAATATGCTCAAACCTATCATATTACTTATATTATATTAGCCATCTTAAATCTTTCTTTTACTCAAACTTCAAATTCAATCCTTCTGAAATCTGATTTTCTTATGCCTGCCTTTATCCCTCTAATTATACTTCTTGCATCTCATTACCAATGCGTTTAATAACTTCAACTGCTGTTTAGATTGCATTTAAATAAAATATCTCAACTCTGTGCTTCAAATGACTTTGTTCAATATTTTTCTCTGCATACAGAATTAAATTGTGAGCTTTAAACCATCTACTACTATGAGTTGCTAAAGAATCTAATTACTGTTGCATTTAATTGAAAGTTTATGTTTTTTGAAAGAAAAATAGGAACTTTTTTTCGCCGTTTAAAAGTAGGAATGTATGTAAACTACCGCAGCTACTTTTGTAATAGAAAAAGCTAGACATAAGCAAGAAATCGTTTATTTTAACTCGAAGCACACTTTTTCTGAATGAATTTCTCGCAGATCCATGTTCAGTTTTCGCTAATTTAGTGCCTCTTTTTAATTTGACAGAGTGGGAACGTGCGAACTGCCGCAACATGGATCTACAGACCGAGGAAATTGCCCAGTGATCCATTGGTATTACAGATCGGACATGGAATTTGCTTCATGCCGAAAATGTTAATTTTACAAAGCCAATAGCCGACAACATATTAGCAGCTTTGTATCAGCATCTTCGCTTGTCACCAGCCTCGCTCTTCGTAATTTGTTACAGGAGGAATCCGGAGCAAATTATCTTTACTTTATGATACGCCCGGTACCGTTGCCTTTTGACACGCAATTTATATTTGTACAGTTTGGTGGATAAAGCGAGCCAAACAAGGCCGAAATTTTAATTAACGACACCAAATTCTGATCCGCTAAAACGAGAATTAATAAAAACGTTGGAAATAATTACAGCCTCGTGCAGAGTGGCCTCGGCGTATTTAAATAAGCGGCGAGCTTCGAAAATTATTTTCCGCGCGCGTCTTGCTTTAAAAATTTCCAGATTAATTATCCGGCCACAAACAGAATTTGAGCCGGATTTATGCCCTGGAACCCACCAGCACGTTCCCAGAATTGAGCAGCGTTTAATAATTGTCACACCATGCAAAAACAGCAGATGCACTAGGTATTTATTGAGCAATTCAAAATTTAAACAATGGAAAGAAATCCAGTCTCCTTATAATAATATTAACTCATCACCACAAAACTGTCAACAAATGTAGTCCTCGGAGCTAATATCCGTTCGCTAAATTATCATAATCTAAATGCATATTAGACAATTCATTTTGCATATTCCCAACAAGTTTATAAATGTGTCATTAGCGATTTTAACCGAAATTCCACACAGCTCAATGTTGAAAAAAGTATTTCTTTCAAGTTCAAAAATAACATTGGGGCAAATTATACCTAGTGTCTAAACAATAATGTATAATAGTTTTCAATAGTTACTTGAAATTAAAAAAATGGATCTATAGAAGTGCATTTTGGAATAATTTTGAAATTGCCTGTTTTTTTTATGAATGAAAAAAAGCATTCTTGCTCTAAGTCTTCTATTGCGTTGCTTTGGTCAAAATCTAACTTTTTGTGGATTTTTAGAACAAATATCTTTATTTACAAACAAACTATTTACTAACACAAGCAAAGTTTTAGTTACAAGAAAAATTTTACCAACACGATTTCGGAAAGGCGGTGAGTTACCCTTTATTTCCCATTTTTAATAATATTTTTATGGCAGCCCATGAGTAACAACTCATCTACACAAACAAGAACAAATCAACAGTTTGGTAGCGATCCACAAGTCCGGAATTACTTAGTTTTTACACGGAAAATTCCAATTGGTTTAAAAAATACGGAGAAGATAGTTTTTATAGGCTACAGAAAAACAGTTATTAACGGCAGCCCCAAAAAAGAGAAGATCAGTGTGGTCAAAGGAGACAGTACCTTGGAAGCAAAAATAGTGGAATAAAATCATTTTTAGCCACTAGTCTAAGTGTGATTTATCTGTAGGCGACAGTCGAAGCAGAAAGACTGCCTGAAAAAAAAACTGTGGCAGTCGCTAAGGGCGTTTGGGTTTCCGGATGCATGTTTTCAGAAGGACTAGGAAATCTCCAGTTCATTGATACTATCCTCATGAAAAATCTTCTTCTTCTCCTTCTTCTTCTTTACATTGCGCTTTAAACCTGTTAGTTCATAGTATACATCTGTTAATAGGGCGACCAGGTTCATGCGATTATTCTACCGTTGTTGTCTTCATTTTATGAATTCTATTACTGCTTTTTAGTTCTTCGCTTCTAATACTCTCCAACCTATTCTTTACGACATTTTTTTGTTACTGGTGTATTTATCTAACCTTCAGTAATAGTTTCTCCCGCCTCTGCTCGACTTTCCACTGCGTAAGCCATTGCTCTTTTCTATTCGTACTTCGGGTTTAATTTTCTGAAATTTGTTGTACCGTATGGTGTCACTTAGACTTCCAGGCAATATAAAATTTATTTACTTCTTCTTTGACTTCAAATAAATGATGATGATAATCGTTCGATTATTATAACCTTATTTTTCTTTCCTATGTTTAATTGTTTAATTCAATGTGACGAGTGAATCTTCTTGTTGCTCTCCGTTGGTTACTGGTATTTTCTGGAACATATATTTATTTTTGTGCTATTATTCGCATATATTGCTATAATACCCTGTATGGTATTATTTTAGATTGAAATAAATGTAAAGCAAGATCAACTTATGTAAAATATGCCCTTATCCAATTTTTTCTACTATTGAGTTTATGTCTTTTTCTAGCTCTGGTAGGACAACCACTCTTAAACCAAGTTAGGTTCTTGCTTTATAAAATATGACAAATTTCTCACTTAAGTGCTCCGATCAGCTACTGCGTCGAACCAAGTATATGCCGCCTGCTTACTGATGTTCTAGAACAGCTCTGTAAATACAGCTCCTATTAACCATATGCGACAGCCGTTGTTATTAATTGCTCCTTTTATAGCTCCAATAAAGATGCTACCACGGCAACTTACTGGTCTGCATGAACCGCCTTACTTGAAGTTGCGACCAATTCAAACTGCCACAACTAGTAAAAACAGATGCGCATCCACACAGAAACAGCTTTCCTGATAATGATTCACTCCAATAATAAGTTCAATTCAGCACGCCTCCAAAATCCAACTCAGGTGCAGATATATTCACCCGGCAGCGACTCCAATGCTTCTCATCCAAACCAAACAGGATACAATAGTGACTCTTATGCAGTTTACTCAAATCCAACTCAGATTTCGGCAATCTATAAAAACAATTTTTTATAGTAGCTGTTAGCTTTCTTCTTGTAATACTACTCCTTCAATTTCTTGTCCAGTAGTCTATCCCTAGTTATTATATAGTTTACTTAAAATATTTACTTTGTATTTATTTACTATTATATCCGTCACGTATACCCTTTTATACATTTTAAATTATAAATTCATGTCTTAATAGGGTTTATTCTCAATTTTACCTTTACTACAAAATTTTAAATGTACCATTTTATTTCCAAAAATTCGTTGTTATTCTTGAATTACAATTCATTATAGTAATCTATTCACAGATTCTTTTAACACTTCTTGATCATTTCCAATACAATTTATTTATAATAAACTTGACATTTCAATTGACTTTTCAAATAGTTATTCGACTTTTGCCTTTCACATATTCAAACTATCTTATAGTATGTTTCGACCGTTATCTAATTTCAACAATGAATTGTTCTCTGATACTACCAAATAACTATCTTTGTTACTTCAAATATTATTTAATTCATATGTTACAACTTTCTCTTAAAATATTAATTGCATTACCAGATTTGAATTTGATCTGTAATTTATTAAATAAATTTCGAATAGTTATCCTGCTCTTTTACTATTTAAATTCACCTTTGTGTGTTTTAATAATTAATTACATTATCATTACATATTTAATTAATCTTTAGGCGTGAATAACATTTATAAACAAATTACCAGTCTTGAAGTACTATACCATAACAATATATTTCTACGGTATTGCTCCCGGAGGCTGTTCTGTTCAATTGATCATTATTATTTTGAAAAAATAAATAAAGTAACAGAATTGGTTATGCTTTAATTGTTAAAGTGTTAATATTGGAAAAATAAAAGTTGTCTAAGTAAATGTGAGATGATATGTTAATATAGAAGTTAAATGGGTTTAGGTGAACAGGATTCACTATAACTTGGAAGCAGGTTTTATTTGAAAGTCTAACTACTGGGAAGGAATTTTTATAATTGCCTTTAGATCAGTACAAGGCGTTGACACATTTAATAAGATGGTTATGTTAGAGCAATATCATTAAACGAAAGTTTACTGTAAATTGACCTTAAAACTAATGGTAAATAATGGCTATAAATGCTCAAATTAATATTGAATTACAAGTTGTTTAAAAAGGGTAGGATTCAATACAAAACGCATGTTTATAAATACATGAATGTGAGCACAATTTAAGGAAATTTGCACATGAATCACATAAAATATGTGTAATTGTAAATAAGAAATAAAATAGAAGATGTCTGAAAGCAATATTAAAAGCGTGAAATTAGAATAATTAAAAGGTGTTATAGTGAACAAGTGGCAGATTTGTTGAAAGTTGATTTTTTAAAATTAAATGGAATCTAGTATTAAGCAAAAGTAAAACCAATGAAATGTCAGTTATCAGGTAATAAGGGAGACTGTAAACTAATAAGTCGAAAAATAATAGCCCCAACAGTTAATTTTTTTATGATGGGGTTGGTTTTGATATGTGGACTGAATAAACCCCATTAATCAAGTTAAATGGTGTTTTAATTATGAAAGTTTTATATCAAGAGATATAAATTAACAAATGAACCATAAGTAATAAAGTTGATGGAGCTCTTCGGCGAGTGTATAGTGTCTCTGGCAGAAGAAGTGAAGTAAGAAGGAGCCGTACAAGAGAGGTGGTGTAGTGCAACCAACTAGGGTCGGCAGGTACTCTTGAGTTTGGAGTTTGTTGCGGTTCTTAGTTTCCAGACTGCGTAGCCGAACGATACAATTGGAAGTAACCTTGCCCAAAAAAAAAGAATATCTGTGGCCTTGACGTAATGAACGTATACACAGGTTCCTAATATGATCATTATTTTATCACAAGGAAACTAATAAATACAAATTAACCGATTGTAATTAGTTATTTCATTTAATATTAAATGTAATTGACGTTATTTCAACGCATAACAAGGTTTCACTGGGAATAATGCAAGAATAGCATTTAACCAGGTTTGTATTGGATATAATGGCAATTTAATCAAATTATTATTTTACCCAAGTGTTATAACCCAACCCTGATTTGACTATTCATGTTGTACGGAGCTAGTCAATTGAAATAAATTAACTATTAAACTAGATGACAAAATACTTGGCTATTTATTTAAAGTTGTACCTAATATTTATACAGGGTGTAGAAATGCTTTAGGCACCATAGGGATTTCAATGGTAATTTTTTCATATGAAAATATTTGCTTCCCTAATTATTTTAGAGCAAACTTGTAAGGAAGTTTTTTTTAGAGAAAAAAATTCTGTATCCATTTAAGCCAGCATTTGTCATTTTACATTTCGGAAAACCGAAAATTTAAAGAAATAAAATTACCATTTTTAGACAAATCAGTGGTGCCTTGAAATTATTGAAGCATCTCAAAGCATCAACAAATTAGTATGCTGTTTATTTGTTTGCATCTGTCAAATTAAGCGGCAACCATGGCACTTATTGCACCTGATCTGCTTCCAGCATACCACCACTTCATAATTTGCACTGATTTTTGAAAAATTATAATTCTAGTTTATTTCATTATTAGGTTTTCTGGCGTAAAATGAGAAAAATGATGGCATAAATGGATGCAGAATTGTTTGCTCTACAAAAAACCTATTTACAAGTTTGCACTAAAATAATTAGGGGAGCAAATATTGTCATATGAAAAAATTACCATTGAAATCCCTGTGGTGCGTAAATCTTTTCTACACCCTGTATACACAATTTTTAAGTAGCTACAAAAATATAAATCTACTATAAAAAAGTCCATTTATTCCAATATCTATAATTAGTGCGGTTAGGCTGTTTGGAACATTGTACTTATCTAAAGTACCTAATACATGTCGTAATTGCAGATTATCGAACACTTTTTCGATATCAATGAAACAGATATTCGAATATCTGTCGAATTAGAAATACGGCATCGCTGCATAGCCGACTTGGATTTAAACCTTGCTGCTTATCATTTAATATTATAATATCCTATTCATTTTTGAGACATGGTATTTGTTTTATTTTAATGCTGAGAAGGTTAATCCCTTTATCTACTGCAGTGGGATAAGTAACGCATTGTGTCACTCATTTGACACTATTTCAGTTAGGTAATGAAGCTCATTACACCACTCAGTTATGTAATGGTTTCATTACGCAACTGAGTTGTGTAATGACTTCATTACGTAACTGAAATAGTGTCAAATGAATGTCATAATAACATTTGCCTACTAAAATATTTTTGAAAATGACAGATCTGACATTTCACTTAATGCACTTTTCTCAATTTTAGGCAGTCGTAGATAAAATTTTGTACAATACATGTGTGATAATGCATCATTAATATACTTGTGTGCTTAAATACGTATATTAATGATGCTGTTATCCCACTTGTATAGTAAATAACTATGATAATTCTCCAATAATTGTTTGTCATTTTCTCAACATAGAAAAAATTAATTTAGTTTTTCAGTTTTCTGATTATATTCGTGACCTATTGAATATATGTGGTACAGGTTTTATAATTCCTTGTTTTAACTTACAACTTCCATCTTTCTATATTTTTACTTCCTTTTACAATAAAGGAAGTATGGGATTCACCCCAAAAATTCGTAATTTAGTTTTCAACAGATCTTCACGTTTTAGAGTCCCCTGAACCAGGTTTTTGTTCATTGTTCTGTCTGTCAGTCTGTATGTCTGTCTGTGTGTCTGTGTCTGAACAGAATATTTCAAAAACGAAAAGAGGTATGGCGATGACACTTCATATATGTGTTCTGTGTACTATCCAGATGCGACAGCAAGCTTTTGAAAAAAAAATCGCATAACTGGAGGTATGGTGTTTTCTTTTGTGATTTTTCAGTTTTTTTAGATTTTTTCAAAAACGGCTTTAACGATTTTTCAGACTTTAAATTTTTATTACATATTTAATGTGTATTGATGTGAGATCTGATTTTCCAGTTGAATACCTCTAAAATGGGTTTCTTCTGTTTTTTTTCTATTTTTTTATTAATTCCTATTTTAAGTAAAACACCCGGTATATTATTATATTTTTAAATTCAGCTTAAACTTTTAGAGAAAATTTGTCTTTTGAACTAACTTTCTATTTTGTACGGTTTCTATAGAATTTGTAATTTTTGAAAAGCACTAACGTACTGTTGAAAATATATGACTACCCCATCCTAAACAATACAGGCCGCCGCGTCCTGCCCCAAAAACATCACAGTTAAAATGCGACCATGATGGGTTTGAACGTAAATATTTTCCTAGCGCAACATAGTAGCAAAACCAATTCGATTATAGCTTCAGTAGATATGTTTATAAATACTCAAAACACAAAAATAAATTTTATAAAACGTAAGTTATTACTAAAAACTGGACATAAACATAGACTATTTTTGTGATGTAAATAAAAGGTTTCCAAATGTTAATTTATTTTTGAAAATCAGGACAAAATTATTTATTTTACTTATCAATATTACAATCCTTACATATTGCACTAAAATACTTACCAGCTCAAAATTTGAAAATTGCACCCACAATATAGTAAGAAACAAAAAACTTCACCAATTCGCGTACACACTTCAAAGTCGTGACGAGGAATGCACGCTCATAATATTGTCATACCAGCTACACATTTACACCAAGGTTTATTGGGGTAGTTTTATAACTATAATAATTCTAGAAAATGTAAAATTAGACAAAAGAACTGCAATGTCTGTAGAATGGAAACAAGACATTTTAGAGCAGTATTAAGTTTTAAAACAAATGTGATTGACTGTTATGCATAGTGGTATAACAGGCATACCAGAGAGCGTTAAAGGGTTAAAGTACTTTACCCAGGTACTTCCTCTATTTTGTTAAATTTAACGTGTTTCTAACCTTCTTCCTTTGATTTGAGATCATTCTCCATATTTGTTTTTGTTGTTCATAATAATAACCTTGTACTTTATTGGTAGTTTTAATGGATTTCTATTTAAGATATTTTGCTCGTTCTGTTTTTGCTAACTTTTTAATTCCGTCGCCAAACCATGTTGCTTTATGTTTTCTTTTTGTGAAACGTCAATTTCTATTGTTCCTAGAACTTTTATAGCCTACGCATACGATATGTATTTCTTTCATTTCTCCAGGTTTTCAGTGCTATCTATTTCATTATGTTTAATGCCGTTTTATAATCCGCTTTAATATAAAAAATCTGTAAAAGGCTTTACCCAGAACGTCCCTCGTCGACATTGTGACACTAAATAATTTTAAAAATCAAATTAGGTTAGGAGTAAAAATATCTTCACGTTTCTAATAAATAAAATACATTTTCAAATTAAAAAAATGTATTCCGCCGGGGTTTGAACCCGCCGCATCTGCAGTGTGATCGTAACCGCACCCCTGCATAGAGATCGTATCTGCACCGATAAAGCCAACTACGCTACCGAGCCTCTTTCAAATAAGTCCGCGCGCGCCTCTCTTGTACAGAACGCTGTTATTGTTGAAACGGTTTTACTCTTTTGCTACATTATCCTGTATCGGTCGAGTCTTATTTTCGGCAAATGTAAAGCCTGACCTATGTGAAAGTTATTACTTTCTTTTATTTCAAAATTAACCCAAAAATAAACAAAATTAAATTTGTTTAAGGTGCTCACACTGTATATATTTGTATGAAATTGTACCGGTTTTATGCGAGGTAGTTATATAATATGTATGCAAAATATTGTCTTCCTCCGACAAATCGTTTTTGAGCTATACTGCCAACAGAAAGACAGACTGACAGACAGAATTAAGAAAACTTCTTTTTTGTCATCTAAGGATCTGAAGAAATCTCGGAAGGTGATTTTTTCGTGATTACAATACTTCCTTCGTCTTTCAGATGAGGGAACTAAAAATGGATACTTTTGCAATCTAATAATTTGTGCTCCGTGGACTTTAGGTTCACTTTTATGTTTGGTGAATTTCTAAACGAAGTTTGAATAGTAACAATTTCTGGTCATTACGTGTGTTAGCAGAATTCAGTTGTATACATCCCATATCCTTCATCTAATAGACTTGTCTGTCCGTCCGTCCGGGACGCTGTAGACTTGTCTGTCCGTCCGTCCGGGACGCTGTTTCAGCAGCCAAACAGTGAGAGATAGAGAAAAAAGTTATTAAAGTTATATGTTTGGAAGGGTCATGTCAGCTCAGGAACCGAATTTCAGTCAGGTGACACTTCCGGTTTTCGAGAAATCACAAAAAAGACCGTTTTTCAAATAGAACGCGTATTAAATAAAAATGTTTCAGCAGCCAAACGGAGCTGCGACCCTCTGCGCCTTAAAACGTCGATCGGTTAGGCAACCACTTTGACATCTTCCAGGTCTGGGTACAGTTTTTATTTAATAAGCGTTCTATTTGAAAAACGGTCTTTTTTGTTTTTTTAAATGAGACATTTGTCTCACTGGATTGCTTGTTTTTGATAATAGGGTACATGCATTCGACGTTACGTAATATATGACAGATGGCTTCCCTCTTGTATTCTGCCATGTTTACTTATTTTACTAGATAACTGAAGAACGTACTAGTAATTCTTAGCTAGCTAGCTATATCTGCAAAATTTCTAGTATATTCGTGTTGCTTCACGCCTAGTATGATGTTCTCTGAATGTAATTTTTTGGCAGTGGTCTATTATGGGAAAAATCTGAAAAGCATATCATAGTATGATGTCGTTCCCAACTGATGCAATAATATTCACTTATAATACCATGAGTAGTCAAAGTTATGTCGACTATTTTTGCGGTGGTATCACGAATGTCCATTGCGCTTTGGTACGATTAGGACGAGTGCGCTAGCACGAGTCCTAATCCAAAGCGCAATGGACATGAGTAGTGATACCACCGCAAAAATAATCTACTTAACTTTGACTAAGAATGGTATTCGAGGGACTATTTAATGAACCAAACTACTTTTTCAAATTAGTTTTCAGTAAATCTAGCAACAAACTACGCAATTTCTATAGTAACAGAACACTAATATTGACTTTTTCTAATAAAAATAGCATTTGTTAAAAATAGTCACTTGAATACCTTCTAGGAAGATATATCTACTGATATTTTTTTGATTGGTCAAGAAACGTCAGAATTCTGGATTTTCATTGGTTACTTTTTGACAGATGACAGGCGAATTGAATAGTCCCTAATATTAATATGGGTTGACCGACATGTATTGTACTAAGGTGTTATTTTAGGGTTTCGTAGAATTCATCTTTATTGTTTCTTATTTTATGCTCCTCCGATGCATAAATACCGAATATGTAGTACAATTTGAAGTACTTGAGCATTCTCCGTGATACAGGTATAATTCTTTCGTTTATTAATTTAAAGTCGTTCATAGCTTCATAGTTGTTGTGTATTAGTATTCTCACTTTTACTTTTGCTCACATTTATTTTCTAACTCCATTATATAGAGTAAATAATTTTCATTTGGCATTATACCTTTGCCCTTCTTTTTTGTCTCTAATATTGAACCTATATAATAATAATGTCTTTATTTCTGCCACTTGTAAACGTAAAAATAATCATATGAATACATCTATTTTTATTATTTTAAACCACCATCAATACCTCTTGTTGTCTTCTATTCCAAGACATGATGTTCCAGGTACCTAGTCGAAGACAATTTTTACTCTGCAATCGTTTCGTCCATTGTCTCACCGACGCGATGTAACCTTTGAGCAATGCAATTTGATCTACATCTTCAGTTAACCTGCGAGCCTGATTTGAAGATGTTTTGCATAAATTCATACAGTCCGTTGCCTTGACAACTGCCACAGCTGATCCATCCACTGTCCCATACTGTACTGTTTAGAAGTTATTATTTTCTCGCCGTAGCTTGGTTTTGACGAAATTGGTGCTTTTCGTCATTGTTTCCTAAATTTTGGTTCGCTCCGAGTATATAGTTTCCCTGGTATCTGTCATATCTGGCACGCTTCTCCATATCCACCACTTGGGGAGGCGCCTGATGCGGGACTAGCAACCTCACACGGGGTCGCGAAAAATAACAAAGAATACTACTGAACAACAGCTCGTTGCCCAATTACTTGGAATTTCGTCTTTCGGAAGGACCGTGCTTCCTGCCATACGGCAAAAACAACGAAAACTGACTTGCCTATGATAATATGGCAGTATTGTATTTTCAATGTCATAGAAACTCTTTGATTTAAAATGAAAAGGTGCTTGAGAAACAATCGATATCGGACGGTTACGAATTGCCGCAGAAATTGCAGGGAAATGGGGATGTTTTTATGCCTAGGAGTTTCAAAACCACTAAAGAATCGAGGCGTTGTCAAAGCAAAAGGAAATCTTACTTCTTATTAACAGTCAATCTGAATGTTAAGTTGTCGATAAATGATCTCATTTAAAATTTGTGTTTGTTAACTTACTTTATTTAGTAAATAAATATTTGTTTCTTGGGAAAAAATTCACTTCTTATGCATACGCAAATATGCATCTAGATGAGTAACACCAACCATTTTTTCAAATTTAAATTGACAAATGGGAACTAGGCGCTTGTAAAAATATAGTTTTTGAGGCTCTTAGTTGTTTAGATATTAACTCCAACGTATGTCTGCTAGCAGCAGGAGAATAAAAATAGATTTTGTAGTATCGGTAGTTGCAGAAACCAATCCATTCGACGAAGAACAACATTCAAGAATTGTATAAAGGATGTAACAAAAAAGTGGGCTTGCTACTCGTATAATATTCGCTAAAACGAACAAATATGTTTGCTATACACCTAGTCCTTTCTGTGTTATAGCAATCTTGAGTTTACTCTGATCAAAACTACGTCCATGAGTAACGTAAACGATTGAATAAAAAGTCATTTAGAGATGATGCTCAAAGTGATATAATATATTGTTGAGCTCGTTTGATCATGAAGCGCCTCACATGTTCAAACATTTCTGGAGTGCGTCGAATTAGTTGGTACCCTTCTTCTACGCTTTGCCAAATCGTACACTAAATGTCTATCTGCCATTTCTTCCAAAGAATAATCTTCCATGCTTGATAAAACGCCAATACAAAACGTCATTATACCCTGTGAAAGCGGGGGAAATTCTGTAAGTTGGAACATACAGATTTTAGTTGCTACAGTAAAAGGACACAACAATTTAATCAGTGGTAATTGAGAAAAATATAAAATTTTAAAACATGCCTGGAACAACAATCATGAGTACACTGACGTAAAAGAACGACGTACAACTTAAGAAGCTGCATATATTGCCCTCTTGTTTGATCCCCTTAGATAAAAATTGCTTATCGATTTTTGAAGATGAATTCACGTAACCTTATTTTATGATTTGTCAGACAGACAAGTCAAAAGAAATTTTCCTCCACTAATTGACTCTACAAAAAACATACCTAAAAATAAAAGTGGCACTTCGATCTTCCACAAATTAACTATACAAGCTATATAGCCGCTACTTTTATACCGACAATTAAAAACCGCGATTATGCAGGACGACTTAATAGCACGAACTGTTGCAGGTTGGTCCGAAAATTTAATGTATTAACGCGGGTTGGGGACGTCCTGAAGACGTACCGGTCACCTACCGATTTTATCTCATAATTAAATATGAAACTTCTAAATGCACATCTGTGGGATGTCCCCTTAATATCCCTGCATGCGACCGACCACATATTGTCTTAAATAGTTACAAGCTTCTGAAGAGGGCTTTCTACAACCGCGGTTATAAAATGCTCGACAGGCCATATTAACTCTTTTTTTAATGTCTCAGGTAAAATAACCTTTCATCGAAAACAATATAAAAGGCTAATCATGCTAACAGGCCTTGAAATAAGTTATTAGAAGCCGGCCGGGTTATTATGAAGCGGTTTTAAGCTGGAGAAAGGCAATTTGCTGTCGTAGGGAAATTTCAAAACCATAACTTGGTAGTTTATGAGAGTTGATTATACCTTGAAACGTTTGATTAACATTGCGCTTTAGAAATCAAAAACGGTTCTTTAAAAATACCAAGACGGGCATTTTTCGAAAATAAGACAAGTTTGGATGAATTGTTTTATATTGCATTTATAAGTAGCATCTCGTAATCTCTTGCACAGCACGAACAGTTTGGACTACTATTATGAGATGGTCCAGTTTGCTTCTATCAGGTCAGTCACCATAAGGCGACCGTTTTATGGCTCTTTGGTGTCATCATGTCTGTTTTTAGGTGCTAAGTTTTTTAATTTACGATAACTGCGTCCGATTAATTTAATTTACGAAGCAACTTAGAACAGGCGCTGCGAAATTTTCGTTATGTGTACACGATGTGGGAGAAAAATACATTTTGGAATGTAGCTATATCGAAGTTAAAGCTGAGCTGCTGATATTATTTTGCTTGAATTTATTAGGAACAGATCTTATACTAGATCTAGAATTTTTCTCATCCAGTACGCCGTTAATGCTGTGCCAGATGACTGGGTTACGAAAAGAGAAATTTTGGCGACCCTGACTCACCCTGACAGGCCATATTCCCACATGTGGAATGAAGCACCCTGAATTGAACTAGTACTAAACGAATTTACTCACTGAAAAAAAGCACTTTTTCAATTAAAAAAGCGAATGTTGTCAAAGCAGTGATAGCAATTTTCTCTCTCCGAATGGCAGTCATTTAACGATGAACAATAATTGTGCCCTGCTACTTACAAACATGAAGTGCTAGGTTAAAAAATAACTAATAGCGGAGGCATTTACAATAAAATTATTTTAACATACTGTCTTACGAAAACTTAGTTGTGTTATGAATTAAGCTCAGTTTGCTATATACAATCTACAGTGTGGAAATAAAATAACGGATAAATTAATTAACTTCGTTCATATTCATTTTTATGAAAAAATTTCGAAGGGGGTGGTGATTTTGATCATAGGGAATATTTTCAGCTGATTTTCAGTTTCTTATGTAACTTGTTTTCCATGATATGACGTCATCAACTTTGTTTTAAATAACAACCTATATTTTTTATTATTCATTTCGGTAGTAGTTACTTTTTAACCCGTTTCGTACGGTATAAAATTTTTAATTTGATCCATTTGAAAAAAAATGAGAAAATATTAGAAACCAAAGAAATGAGTAAAATAAATCCAGGTGGATAAAACAGAAAAACAATTTGTAAATGTCATAACAATATAAACGTCATTTGCTTTTTCTAAATTACAATTTACCTTTAGCAAACTATTTTATTAATAAAAATGGTACAATTAAGCGAGACACGAAGAATTGAATTTTTTATTATATATTATTGTATTTGTCAATTGTTTTTTTAATTTCAATAAAAACGAATGTGCCGTCAATGACTTTCCGTTAAACATAGGTTACTAGATTTATTTTGCTCATTTCATTGGTTTTTAATATTTAAACTTTAAGACCATTTTTCTCGATTTTTCAGATGTAACATACTGAAAATTTTATATGATTGAAAACAACATAAAAAGTACTACCAAAATCAATAATCAAAAATACAGGTTGACATTTAAAAAATCGATGACGTCATAACTTTTAAAACAAATGACGTAACAACATAAAGGTGGTTGTAGTGTATGTCTTATAATGAAAATCGCTATACCCCTTCAAGATTTATTGATAAAAATTAATATTAACAAAGTTACTGAATTTATCCGTTACTTTAGTTTCACACTGTACACTAATTTATACAACATTTTATTTATTATACTAACTAACGTTGGGGCTATAACTTTAATACCCTTTAGTTTTCAATCATTCTTCAAAGCAGAGAAAGACCACTTGTATCAAACAATGAAGAGGTTCAACTTGAGGAGCACCTTGTAGCAACAGAGTGGACAGGATTAATACAACTTATAAATGTACTTTCCACAGTCTGCCTGCCTGTCCTGTTCAGACTCACTGTCACTGTCCAGTACTCCTTGTGCGCACTATAAGCATTTACTACTGTTTATTTCAGTGTTGGCTACAGTTCCAGGGCTTCTCAGGTCTGTTTGTAGTTATTCCACAGTGACTCCATCATCAAATGTCAGCAACAAGAATGCAACTTTTCCATACCTCGCGATGGGACTTGATTGAAGGTGCAAGAGATCAGCATGCAATGTTTGATCTCTTGTTAAAGTGGTAAACTGTTGCTCAATGCACAAAAGTATCCACTATTCGATTGTACACTTCAACGTGATACTTCTTTACTGGACCACAAGCCGATCTAGCCCCATGTGCAAATGTTCATCATTTTACATTCGAAAAATAGTTCACGAAAATCATAATTCTTTGGTAGCATTTTTCTTCATTCACTTGTTTTCTGTTACTTACAGCAGCCGCATGAAGTTCAGCATTTTTTTGCATAAAATCGTTAATATGAGAATCATATAGTGTGAGATACATAAAATTCAAGCATTTTAGAAGACTCCTATTTCTTTTATTTAAAACTGTGCAAAATATGATCTGCAAACCGTATGCCATTCCTGTCGAAAACAATTTCTAAAGAAATCTCAGCCGAGAGCATTTTCACGCTATGGTATTTTAAGATTTTAAGTGTGGTTTAGCGAAGTTGCGTGCCTGCATTGAATGAAATCAGATTTTTAACACCTTAAAATCAAGTGACTGTCATTTTGCATTTGCAGAGTGGAAGCGAAGATTATAAAAATTTATCAACTTTGAAGAGGACCATTTTGAACATAATTAAAAGAAAATAGTATTAATGTTAACAGTTACTTTGTATCTTACAATATGTAAAGTGTAATGATAGACCAATCCAATATAACTAATAATGTGGGAATATCACACAAATTACTGGTTAGTTTTAATAAGAATTCTCTGATGCATCTTAGGGCTCATTAAAAATTATGCTTTTTAATAATTATTTGCAAAATATATGGTTTATTGCCTTTCCTATTTTATTTATTAGCAACCAAATGTAAATTAATGCTCCGGCTTAGCATGAGAAAACTCAAAATCCCAAGGTTTGGTCGTAACATCTAGTATAAAATTAAATTTTGCACTTGAATGGCAAATGCCCAATTTCTGCGAGTGACAGTTTAACCTTTAATTATCGGCAAAAACAGAAATGATAGAAGCACAAAAACGAGCATAAATGAACGCAAATTTACCAATAAGCAACATTTCACCTCGGGTAATTAGTAGCAATGTAATTAATGATTCAAGTAGTTTTTCCTTCCTGATGTCACAGAAGACGCGGAGCTGGCAACTGTTTTACCTCCTGCGTTCTGGATCGAAATCGTTCGACAGCGAAATCAAGAGACGGCAAGCTTGTAATTATTCTCTGGCTCACTCTGCAGCTGAAACCTCTTTCTGGGCCTCGTACGATGTCTGCTCTAGGTGCTGCACGAAGCTGTATACCCGTCGGAGCTCCCTGGCTGTTCAAATCTACCTCGAAAAGTGGAACTTTTATCTGGATTGCACTTTCAAGTGACACCACGGCTCTAACTTTTATCTGGAAAACTCCCGGCGTCTGATTTCTGGATGTAGACACGAAGAGAGGTTCAATCTACACGCTGCACACAAATTTCAGCTTGCTGATGCCTCAAAACTGGTCGAAAGCAAGCCCGAAGTTGGACTCAAGTGGGCGAACCTTCTAGGTTACTTTCCTCTTAGATGGCACTTTATAACTCGGTGATATTCCGTACAAATTAAATCTGCACACTGTAGATTATGGTGTTCTTAAGAACTGATCTAACTGAAAACTGGTGTAAATAAAGCCACCACTTGCACTCTTTGCAAACAGCTTTCGCTTGACTTCGCCCATAAACAATAATTATTGAGCATCTAGTATCCTAGCAACATGTTACCATTGTTCTCAAGTAAGTTTCTACAATGTTTTCCTTAACAACTAAAATGTTTTTTGCATAAATGTCAATTCGTATCACATTAACCTCACTTGTTTGCTTTTTTCACTGAAATTTTAATTAACACTGGTTTCACAAGTTGAATTAGCACTACACTGTTGGCCCTCTTTTAACTTAGGGGCCTTTTCAATAATCTTTGCATTTTATGCTTCCTTGCCCTTCAGCTGCGTTACCGATTGTTGGCATTATAATTTTACTGCTAACCGCTGCATACAACCTTTGTAAATAAACTGTTCTGTAATTAAGCAAAATCATATTCTTGTATTGACGTTACAATATCCAATCTGTCAGTCAATATCAATTAGATGCATTTTGCATAACGAGCACAATTATTGAATAATAAGTTGAACGTAATCCGTCCGATGCTGTTTCATTCAAATGCTAACCTCAGTTAATCAAAGTACAGTTATTCCTAATCATAACTTGTATATTTATTAATGTATAAGTACTCTTATTGTTGCAATAAACAAAACACCAATTCTGGGCCTATTTGAATCTTTTTTTTATGTTCGTGTATTTAAGTAACACACACAACCAAAATTCCTGTAAGCAATATACCATTACAAAAGTGACCCTCGTCCCCAAAGCAGTTGACTTTAGACCCATATAACTTGATATGAAAATGATAAGTATTTCAATGCAAAACCTACAAATTACCTAAATATAGGAATTTCTATTAAAAAAGAAAGATTAATTCGCCACACATTTTTATGCCACCCGGTATGGTCAAAATTATTTTAGCAAGTGCACCATATTCATACTTACAACCTTGATCCACACAATATCTATGTAACTGTCACAGTTTTAGATATACGGTCCACCCCCTCATCGTTGCCGGATACTGTATAATCGCATTCATAGTGCCTGATGGCACTGTCCGATCTTCCATCTCTTTCTATAGTGGAAACTTTAGTCTTGGAAGTTTCTCTTAATTATTATATTTCTTATTATGTTAATCCAGATGGCTCTGTGTTGTATTTCCTTCTCTTAGTTATTTCTTTATTTCACCATATTCTGTTTAGTCTACCAATAGTTGTTCTTCCTTACTATGTCCTTACCTGAACTTTTCTTTTGTCTCTTCAATCCTTCTCCATTCCAACTCCGAGATAGTTATAGTTGTTACATATGGTTATACAATGTTTGAAACTAAAGTCGGATATTTTACCCACTTATAGATCTCATCAATACAAACAAAAAGGTCTTAATAAAGATGGGTCCGGAAATGCTTTGTTTTTGAGATACAGTGTTAAAGTTTAAAAAAAAACAGCCGTCCCTGGAATAAATAATTTAAATCTAAGTGTGCCAACACATGATCATTAATAGCACCAGTAAACCTTCAAAGTTTCACTAAAACTCGGCTGCGGGGTTTTTAGATATTGAAGCATTTTAGTTTTTGTCTTAACAGGTTCAGAGACGTGCAAAAATATGGGCTTTAATGTTTTCCTTGAAAACGAAGCGAGATCTGAAAAAATCTCAGAAGACACAAAAGTTGCATTTTTAGTTGCTTTATTAAAAAAAATATAAACATTGCAAAAAATCTCGTGGGCGTTATTTTTTGTGAAAAAATCTAATCGGTATGCCCCCTGCGCACGCCCCTAAAGTTATAAATTGTGATATGTCCAAAAGATACCTCATAAAGTTATACAAAAACTGTCAACATTTCATTAAAATCGCTCAAAGCGTTTTTAGATAACATAAAAAAACGTATTTAAAAAAAACGAACGCCCTGTATCTCGGAAAAAAAGCATTTCCGGACCCATGTTGAGATCTATAGGGGGATAAAATATCCGAATATATTTTTTAAACACCCTGTATTTTTATTGTTTTCCAAGTCTAAATCTTCAGATTCCCTACCTATACATAAACATCCTCTTTTAGTTATATTCATTCGCAGTTCAGATTTTTATATCAGCACTTTACCTTTATAGTAATGTATTTAAGGTTATCGTATTTTGTGCAAGGTAGACCTGGTCGTCCGCAAATGGTAAATTATAAATTTTATTGTATATTGGTATACCCAAACCTCTCCACTTTTTTCCACATTTTTAAAGCATGCTCTTTTATACACTTTGAATAGATTATCTGAGGCAAGGTGACGTTTTTGTTGGAGTCCTTTATTTGCGTTAAATCTCTTTGATGTTCTATCTCCTATTCCTCTTTCTATTCGGTTGCAAATCAGCATTATTCGATTTGTTTTCTAGAATTTTTGTTGTTCTCAGTCATAGTTGAAATTTAAATAATGTGTAACCACTGTTCACAGCTAATGGCAACGTGCTATCAGAGGTAGACCATGTTACATACTTGGGTTGTAACTCAAATAAGGACTGGGACCACTCAAAAGAAATCACGGTCCGAATTGAGAAAGCAAGAAGCGCATTCAACGGGATGAGGAGACTATTATGCAACATCAATCTTAACATACATATCAGACTTCGAGCCCTTAGATGTTATATATTCTCAGTCCTGCTATATGGCGCCGAGGCCTGGACTTTAACAGAAGCAACAAGCAAGCGCATAGAGGCTTTTGAGTTATGGTGCTATCGCCGCATGTTGAGAATTTCATGGACACATCACACATCAAACAACACCGTATTACAACGTCTTGATAAGAGCAAAGAAGTTCTAACAACAGTTAAACGAAGGAAGATGGAATATTTTGGGCATGTTATGAGGAGTGAGAAGTACCGCTTACTCCAACTAATTCTACAGGGTAAGATAGAAGGTCGAAGAGGTCCGGGACGACGCCGTATATCATGGTTGCGTAATCTCAGACAGTGGTCCGGACTGACTACTACAACACTGTTCAGAACAGCCGTGAATAAGATTACATGGGCCAGCGTAATAGCCAACATCCTCAGAGGATAGGCACTTGAAGAAGAAGAAGAACCACTGTTGCAGTCAATCAAGCGCAGTGAATTTGTTCTATTAACGGACATTTTCCAACGATGTACTGCTTGCCTAAGCTTAGAAAGTACTTTAGAAAAGTGGAATGGCGCTGCTGTATATACTTTCAAGTGCCGAAGTAGCTTCACAATAAAATATTCGTTCGAAGAAATATCTGGCTTGTTACAGTAGGCCAACGGAGAGAAAGAGGAGCCCCTGTCCATCGTGGGACTTGATGTGCGGACGTCTGGTGTTCTATTTTGCATCAGGGACCCCAAATAAGGTTAGAAAGTTATACTAAAAGTAGAATTTGGTGAAATTCTTTCAGTGGTATACGTTTTTGCACATTTCCTGAAAAAGCGCATCGTAAATGTTTTTTGTGGGGTCTATTTACTTACGCTTATTAAGTTACTAGGCAACGCACATTACATTTATTTTGGCAAAACTTTAGCTCAGCATACGATGTGAACAAGCTGCAAAATTATGATGTTACTATCGGCAATGGTTGAGAGTAGTTATGATATAGTCACGGAAATGTGGACTGGGACTAATTCAAACTTAAAACGACATACCTGACATAAATGACACAATGGCAGTATTATCAATGTTCTCTTCAAATGTACAAAGTTTATTTCCATGGATATTTTAAAATTTCTCCTATTAGATCAAAAAACTGATAAGAGCCTTCTAATCTTGGGCGAGCTGTACATATTCTATTAAATTACAGATTTAATCACTTGATAATAATCATGCATGTAGTTTCCAAAGCGTAGTTCTTAAAAAATGTATCAGTGGTTATTTACTTACTACAGTACTAATGTGATCTTCCTTTTCGGTTTTTCTACCCGTTTAAATCGTAGCTAATATTTATGTCAGGATGTGTAATTTGTATAAGCAAATCGCTATTGAAATTGGCACTTGCGTTATCAAAAGCAAGATCTAAATTTCGCTTTATACAATGACATGATTTCACTATCGCCGTCTGCAACCTTCCCAGTCTAAATAAATGTCGCCAACCTTAATAATCTATATTTCACAGCTTGTAACGCAGCATGTGTGCCATTTTTGTTTATTTTCGAACTACATACATGTATGGTAGAAATCAAAGGCAATGGAAATAAGTGCTGTACGAATTACTTTATGTTATTACGGTAGTTTATAAATACGATAACTAGCTCTGCTCGTTTCAATGACTTGATTTATAATTCAGACGGTTTAAACACGTGTCTTACATACGAGTTACATAGTCGTTACAGATTCGGTCATCGCGAATTGGCGTCTAGTTGTTTTGATTAATTAGCAAAAGAGCAAATTGACAATAGAAAGAAAAGCAGTTTTTCATAAAATAGTTGTCAGGTTGACAGGATTGCTGATGTGTATACTTATGTATCTACATATTTTTAGAAGCAACTGTCAATTGCATATTTTGTCAAGAAATTGACACAAATGGGCAGAACTTGAAAAACTATAGCAGATAAGAGTATGATAAATGGAAATTTTGTGAAGTTTTATGGGATTTATTTAAAACTACCGCATTTGTGTCACAAAAATTTTTTTATAGTAATGTAAAAACTATTTTTTTAAATTTCAGTAAATATCTTACTATAACATAATAAAGGTTAAGTAGTCTATGAAAAAGTATTGATCCGCAGAAGAAAATTTTCACTATATTTTAATAAAGTCAAATACATTACTAATATTTTGGGGAGATAACTTTAAAACACGGAACTGGACTAAAAGGGGCATAAGTATAGACGGCGAAAACCTAAACATTTAACCTTTTCCGACGATATTTTACTGGTGAGTATCGGTAACTGCAGGGAATGTTAGATAATCTTCATACAGAATCTAACTAATTCTTAATATATTAAATAATTTTGTTCAGTCATTCACTACCGTCAGATTTTAAGATCATGTCCCGTGGCAGTTTTCGCTTCGGTCTACTGTATGCATACATCACATTGCTGAATGATTTTAAAGAATGGTTCCCGTAGTTCTTATTGTACTGCTCAATTGTAAGCATATTAAGTTCTTCGAAAATTTTACTTAGCAAGTCTAAAAATTTACCTAAAATAAAAATTATGACAAACGAAAGTAACATCTACAACTGCATAATATTAAAAACAAACTTCTAGAATTGGTAGAGAGCTTTGGGACTATTAGTAACAATGGTGAATCACAAAATAACCTCGGAAGTAAAAAGAAGCATAAAATTAGGTTGGAGTACATGTGGTAAATTAAAAGATGTGCTAAAATTTAATAGAACAGCTAATACTTAAGAGGAAAGTGTTCAATTACTGCATCTTCCCCGCCATAACCGTCAGATCCGAAACGAGGAACCTAATTAAGAACATCGCAGGAACACTTAGTTACTCAGCGATATATGAAGAGGCGAAGTCTGAAATAATCCTGAAAGACAAACCAAGGTAGAGGATGCCATAGAGAGAAGTACACAGCTTCAGTGATACTGTACTGGCCGCGTAGCAATAACCGTAGATGATAAGTAGTTAAACAGAATTTTGGAGCGGAGACAAAGAATTAAGGAGCACCGGTCGACCAAGGTTGCGATAGAACGACCATATTACAAAATAGCAAGAACCAAATGGATGAACGCAGCTGAGGACCGAACGTGAAAACAATTAAGGAAGACCTACATCCAATAGTGACCAGAAAAGTTTAAGCAGAAAATAGAAAGATGGAAGGAATTCTTCTTATATTTGTATTAATATACCAATGTTCTTAATGGCCAATAGTATACGATAGCTTTTTGCCTGAGATAATTAGAAACATTCGCAAAAAATGCCGAAGGAAAAAGATTATTTATATCGTAAGAACGTTACAGTGCACTTGTCGCTTGAATAATTGATTTCTTTGAACAAGAAAAGTATCGAAACAACGTTTCATCCGGCAGTTAATTTATAGAGACGTTGCATAGATTGCGATTTACATGGGTTGTTTTATCCAGCGTAAAAGTTTAAGGGCACGCCACTGCTGTTAGACTGTTGGAAGAGGTGATTTTTCCTTCAACACGAAGCATAAAACTGGCATCTGCAGCTTTCTACTATCTAGTCACGCGGCTGATGCGAGTCGCGGTGTGGTCGGGGCTACTGACAAAAAATTGAGACAAATCAAGCAAACGTGTGTGTGGCCGGTGAAGCATAACTGATTCCATAGCTCTCAGATGTAGTTTTAAGGTTATGAAGACGTTTCGGTTATTTCAAGTTCGTTAAAACTTCTATTGTGCCTAAAATCTTAGCATTCCGTTCTAGTTCTTGAATTGCCATCGAAATTTGATTGTTAATTCGAACACATTTTTGCCCGAATTTTACTGTTGGTTTAGTTGCTTCTCAGTGCTATCTGAATTTTATTAACAACAGGGATTTTTGATACCCGGGAAGCCTCCCGGATTGGCAAATGGCTGCTGGACTCCGTGGGACAGATTACATTTGCCCCCAAGTTAGTTCCCCGGAGCTATAGCTCGAAAATCGCCGTATCGAATTGGTGAACGTTGTCATCTCTGCAGATTTTATATTGTTAAATTGCTGCATTGCACTATATCAGGGGTGGCGAACCAATGGCACGCGCAAAATAATTTGGGCACGGCCTTAATTAAGGAATTTATCGAAACAATTTATTTTTTCGTCTACATTTGAGGTCATACTAACAAAGTTCATTGTGAACAAAGCTACCGGTGCCAGAACGGCAACAGACTGCGCGACAGAGATAGGTAGATTTTGCGCGAATTTCTGACCGAACGGATGGGAGTGAGCTACGGAGTGAGCTACGGAATGAGCTAACGCGGGCGACGCGGAGGGACGGCGAGAGAAGCGCTGTTACGCTTAGTTTGTAGTTCGCATGCAGTATTTGAAATAACTAGTTGGATTTTACTTTAAGCATTTATTTTGTAAGTTCTCCCCTGGATCGTTAAGCAGCCCTATTCACATTTATTTTTAAATATTGAATAAATTTGTCCCTGCGTAGCTAGGCAACCTTATTTCTATCTTGTGATAAATTTTTCAGCAAATTACAGCTATGTTGCTATCAATTTAGATCACTCTGCACTCCAATAGTTTTTCTGGTGGTCCTTTTCCAATTTTTGGGAGATTTTGATAACCTTAGTTGAATTGCGTGTGGTAGTATTTCTCGACCTTTTCCATCCCAGCCTTCGCTTCGTGCTTCACCAGCTTGATTATAGCTTGGTTCATTTGTGAGGGAGAATTTGGAAGCAACGAAAGCCCACTGAACGTTAGGATAATTGTTAATGGTTGCAATCCTTACGTTCACTACGCTCTTGCGGAATTTTGGGGCCCAGTTTCGTTGTTTGTGCGGCACTCCAGGCTGTCCGCCACCTCCAGGTTAGTCTTCTTGAGCTCCTGCCTTTTAGCTCGGTTATGTACCTAGGAATATGTATTTTTAGCCTATTTCTACCTGGCATTATTTGATGGCACGTCATGGCCTCATTAACATTTCTTTAGAAAAAATGGTAAGTAGATCAATAAAGGTTCGCCACCCCTGCACTATATCCTCTTTGTTTCGTATTAGGCATTTTATATAGGTGTTATTGGTAATTGTTCGCTAACGGCAGCCGGTTTGACTTTTCCTCTTCTGGGAAAGCTAAAGCCCATTTGAACAAAATCACTTTGCATAATGTAATTTCGTGATGTCACCTTTAGGGATTTTTGCCTGTAGCAATTGCTTGTAAATGATTCAACTCCGGCAGCCACCTGATTATTTTATTTGTAGCTCTGTGTTCAATAGGTACGGTGAGATCTACAGCAACTACTACAAGAATTCTCACCACTATTCAGACGTCTTCTTCTGAGGTGGTAGCTATGAAATCTCTTCAGGCTAGAGTAAACAACTCAGTGGTTCCTATCAAACAATAAAAATCACCTTCTACGTCTTTACCGAATTGACTTTTATATCTAAACACCTAAGCTTTTACAGTAAAACCCCGCTCATGTCCCACTGAAGCTAGCCGTGTATAAGGGAAATCATGCGTGAAAAATATGGAAAGAATGAGGAAGAGTTGGAAGACTATCAATGCAATAGGGGCGACGATATTAAGGGAATAGCAAGCTACAATTGGTATCAAGTGGCCAAAAATACAATACACTGAAAAATTATACCAAAGCCTTTATCCAAAAGAAAGAAACGCTTCTGAGCGTATAAGTGATATTGCACAAATAGTATTCAGAGACCAGGATAATAACATTGGATAATCACTGGTGTACGGTCTTACACACTTAATATTGGGTTTGAAATGTGATTACCGGAGAGAAGTCAAACGCATTTGAAACCAAACTCATTTATTAACCGTTAATGACGGATTTGTATATTATTTAACAACTATAAATGTAGCGTAGGATAAATTGACGTTTACAATGCTGCTCCGTTGTTCTATATAGCGTGACACCAGTGCTGAGTTTGCATTCCTAACTATATAAGTTGAAATGCAATACAAAGTTTTACAAACGTCTATTGTACTCGATGGTCTTTCCGATGGATGTTTTTAGGCTTTTGAGATGACCGTTTGTTCCGTATTCGAAGTGGAAACCGGCCTGTTCTAGTGGCTGGTAAAAATTAAGTTTTTCCTGTAGTCTAGATGTTAATATGCAAGTGTATAGCTTACAGAAATGGCTAAGTAAGCTTAAGCTTATTGATCTATAGTTGTCTACCGAGAGTGGGAACTCAAGCGCTCGGTCGAGTTCGACGCCCGGTTGGGACGCTCCAGTTTTCACTTAGTTTAAGGCATGATAGGTTAAGTGACGCCCGCACCCCCCTGATGTAATGCGAAAAGCGGTTCCGTGGGGGGGGGGGGGGGCGATAGAAGAGCGTAAGGAAGAAAAACAAAGTTGTCAGGGTTACATGTTCTTTTTTGTGTAGGAGAATAGTTATCACATTTTTCCATCTTGACGAAATCTTCTGGTTATGTAAGTATAGGTTGAGTAGTTTTTCTTTTTTTTCTATAAGCACTAATTCTCCAAGTTTCATGACTTCAGTTACAATACCATCTTCACCTGGTAGCTAGTTGCTTTTCATTTCTTTTAGAGCGTAAGAAATTTATAATTTTGTGATTTTAAGAATATCTTCTGATCCTCGGCTCATTTCCTCTACTTTGTGTGTATCTAGGTCTAGAGAGGGATTTGAGTTGGACAACCCACGTTGTCCAGAAGCGCCTCTGGTTCCAAACGGTCCAAATCTGAAAACTTACAGGTGTTAGTGTACTTCTCTAAACCACATAGCGGTTTCCCAAAAACAATAAATAGAGGAACACTCCAGAAATTGGTGTAATTTAATTGTTTATTGACACTCTGTACATCTGTTCCTAATACTCGATGGTGCAAAAACGAATATGCCATATGTTACATTCATTTGAGCTAGAATTATAAGTTCAACATAGTTTTAAATGTTTTGAAAACTTAACCTGGTTGTTGTTTTAATAGATGAAATAAAAAACAGAAGCTCTACGATTTTTTCTCCAAATTCTGCCACGAGCACACGTAACCCAATTATCAAATTGCTTATAAAAAAATAGTGATCACGGATAACGGGAGACACATAAAGTCGTCTAAGGAACTAAATTATGAGAACACGAGAACCATACGTTCAGGGTATATTACACACTTTGTGTGTTTAAACGATATGACTAGTTTCTAATTCGCCCCAGTATTCCCTAGCCTAAGTATTGATTCTAAACGTGGTGGAACGTTACCTTTTCGCAAGTTTAATGCGATCAAAGACAGCTAACAGAGCTGCCACTTTAATGCAATAATAAAGGAACGAAGTTAATTACTGAATTTCAAGGTGAACACATTGTGGTTCCAGATTCCTAAATTCTTTCTGTCATCAGCCAGAAATTCGATAGCGTATCCTTAAGTAGACGGACTTAAAATATCATAGATACTACACGTAGCTCAAAGATTTTCAAAATACAAAAAATAAAAATGTGGGTAGGCAACCAAACGTACAGCAAGGAATTGCGGGCAACTCAAGACACTTTCTGAATTTCAATTTAATTCTACATTAAAACAAAAATTATACGTAACACTACATTTGGTTTTCGTTGAGCTCTCTTCGATCTTCTATTTTAGTTTGGATTTCTTGACTGATTTTTTTCCAGTTTTGGGTGCCTTGGACAGCATTTGTGCCGTGTTTCTTTTACTCCTTGTATTAGACGTTCGTTCAAGATGTTGATGTTTTCGGTTCTGTTTTCTGCTTTTGTTTTATTCCTTATCGCATTTGCAATCTGGTCTCTAAATTGGTTTATTTCTACTGGGTGCGTCTATGTTTTGACAATATTTTTTAATCAACCTGCTTCTTTTTAGATTTATTTTGAGACGGCTCTTGTCATGCGATGTTCACTACAGGTTGAGGGTCGACTTAATACTGTGACATCATCAAAGATATTTGTCGTCGGTGACAAAATAATCGATTTCATTGTATATTTTTCCGTCGGAGCCCACTCCATCTTCTTTGGCTTTTTTTATTGTAGAAACTGTTATTTGGACTAGATATATTTTCCAGTAGAAAACCACATGGTTTCTCCGCGCTTATTTCTACCAGGTTCCGAGATCGATGCGTATACTAGGACGATTTTTATAGTGAATCTAGTATTTAGTCCAAAAATCATGCAGGCTACTCCAATCATAAGTAGTCTAGATGATTTTAATCAAATACAGGCCAATATTTCTTTTATGTTTTCTCAATCCCGTTAAAAAATCTAAGTTTTTTGTTTTTTTATAATGGTTAATCGTTGGTAACGAGGGCAGATTGTCCCTCAAAACGTTTGTTATTTATTATTTTTAATTTTCAGGGTGGCGAAATATCCAAAGTAAGAAAGGAATTATATCACGCCACAAAGAATTTCAGAGATTATCCAGTATAGTTTACCGTAACATTAACATATTATTTTTTCTTCAATAATGATATTACATTACTTAACTCTATTTAATCATGCTGAATATATACAATTGTGCAAAGCTGCAAAATACAGCTATCTGAACATGTAGCATAATTACCTGCCCCTACGTCAAATTTAATTTACCAACCACCCAAGGCTGTTTCAGCTGCTGCAGTTTTGATCCTAGCGAAATGGTAGCACACAGGTACTGCTATCTCAAAATCTAAAAGCAAGAAATATGTAGGTTCGATTGCAATCTAAAACAAAATCAATAGTTATAAAACACAAGTTTTGGGCGCTCAGATCGACATCTTAAAGATCGGACCACCTTTGTAGACCAAAAGTGGAGATAATTCCAACTTGCGCTCACGCCTTGAATCATAAATTTAAAAACTAACCTGCGCTCCCTTTATAGGTTTGCAATAAAGCCGGCGTAATTCCGTTTATGAAGTTTAATTGTAACTGCAATTAAAATATTATAGGTGGACTTTCCCTCCGACGTGAGTTACGACGCGACTATAAATATCCTTAAATTGTATGCTTGTGTCAGATTTATGCGAAAATTATACCACTGCGCAATTTGTAATTATTGTGTTAACAAACTAAAATGGGCGACGATATTTAGCATTTCAAAGCTTCACAGTCTAAAGAGAAATATGTTTAAACTCGTTAATTTAACTCCTTATATCATTCGTTAATAATAAAATAAATTTTAATATTGAGAAATGGAATAACAGTTCAACCCCTACAGTTTAAGGTTACAAGCAAAAATTAAATTCGTCATCTCAAACAATGCCCACATCAATCCAATGATTTGCTGAATCTCAGGTGGACGAAGATGGCCAATTTCGTAACCCATTATATCGGCGAGCTTCGCACGTTTCTAAAATCTTTCAATCGGCAGATGCTTTTAAAGAAAAGTTACGAACAGTTACATTTAATAAATTAATGCATTCTTGTCATTGTTATTCAATAGCGAACAATCGCCGGCCTGTGTTTTAATACACCGACAAAGGATGAAAGCGAAGTTTTTTTCAAAAATTACACCGAACCTGACGTATGTTACCTATCATATACTGAATGTTCTCTAATTGAAATGTTTCTCATTAATTTGCTGCTATAGATCGCCGCTTAATGGTTCCGTCTAATTCATTATCCTCAGCGTTAACGACCAGGAATCTCGTTTTTATCACTTACCCCTTTTTATCCTCCACTGCACGAGTTTTGTAAATAATATTAAACTCCCAGAACTATTTGGCAGCATCATCGGTAAAATTAGGTGGTTAATACAACAACAAAAATATTTTTCAATTTTAATCATTGACTTACGTTATAGGCAATGCTTGCGAACCATAACTGCTATATATTGTTGAATACTTTTATTGACAGGCAATAGTAACATACCATCGAATATTATGTCTTCAATGAAGTCATTCAGCACGTTAATTCGGTTTAATTGAGGAATAAATCAAGAGGTACTGTGAGTTCATAATTACGAAAATATATATTTGATTTTTTCTTGACTTTATCACTGCAATTTGTTACAAAAAATTAATTAAAGTTGAATATACGTTTGAGCTGAATTAGAATGCAATTTTTTCTGGTTTGTACCTAAATATGTTAACCATTTTTGTTGATAATTAAAACGAAAGCCAGAAATACAATTTTTAAAATTGCGTAAAACGCATTTCAAATACCTGCAGGAATGATTTTAGAACAGAAGAAAATGAGGCGGTGCAAGCTCTTCACGGATACTTCGGCACACTGTTGGTATGGAACGTTTTTTGCCATGCGGTCTTTGAGACACTCACTCCTTAAGACACATCTAGTTTTCGTAATCTGTCCAATTGTGTTATCAATGTGGTATGGCCGTTCTCATATTATGTTATACTGATGAGACCATAATTAAATATAACATCAAAGAGATAGAATGAACAAGAAAGTAGAAAGCACTGCTTAGGCTTGACGTCCATTTTAATTATGTTTAATGTCAACTAATGTATGACTACCTCTTTCTTACTCAAATATTTTGTTTTTATGTTCATTTCTGTTATAATTAATTATGGCGCCATTGGTATACATTGTCGCGCCATATATCAGGCGATTTCTGCTAACGGGAATTCATAAAGTAGGCGGGAACTAATTATTGCAAAGTATAGACGGAGAAAATCGCTTTAAAATCGAGTTGGCGATTTGTCAGTAACGTTAACAGGAAGTGAGAATGACGGAGACATTACTGAGAAGCGATAGATACTTAAATCTGCATCTTTCAATATTTACCATCTGGCCAAGCTTAACAGTTCTTTCCACTAATATTCTACACAAACCAGCGTAAAATTAGTCTTAATGCGGGATGTCGTGCTCGATTTTTTATTTTTACAATTGCCATGACGTACTGTTACATGTCATCACATTTATTAATGTTCCTACTTTTTTAATGCCAAAGCGGTTATCGTCTTCAAAAAAGTAGTTTTACTCGACCTTTTGCGTAGGTCGCGATTAATTGAGAAGTTGCGACAACAATTGTAAATTTTGAATTTTGAATATTGCAACTAATTATGTGATCATCAAAAAATTCTTGTAAGTGGTGGATGGTTTCATCTGCTGTTTGAAATCTAGCTCATCATGTTGAAAAAATTCGTTTTACAGTTCAGCGTCATGTATAGTTATTAATAATAGGTAAACCGTATTTCCGAAAATGTAAAGCCAATTAATTCCTATACATAGTCACCCATACTCCTAGTTTTTGGTGATGAAAAGGCGTTTGACAGAAAAAGTGTAGATTTTTTGCTAACCCCAATCCCTTCATCTGAGAAGAGGTATTAGACAAGATGTCGTCATCCTTTCTCTTTTAAAGTACCAACGAGGATATTCTACTTGTTTTTTATCATCAAATAGCACCAGCTTATACACAGCGCTCAAACAGTACGAGAGTACATTAAGATATGCTTACAAATATTTTAAACAACTGTAGATAGTACTGTGTACTCGCATCAATGATATGTTATAACCAGGTCCACAATAGATGGCACTTTGAAAACTAACTTTAGTGTGGTAATTTTTCTTGAAAGTACTGAACGAAAAATTTTGGGATGAACCACTGAATTGAGATGAAGCCAACCTCATGAAAAATTTGAACGTCGTCCTTAACCTAATTTAGAATAATGCACATATAGTCAAATGATTAAAACTCTTTTCTTCAACACAGTTTTGTATAATAACATATTTTATTTGTACCTTTGTTCACTTTTAAGCTTGAAGATGTATAAGCTTAAGAAATATTAATTTTAGATATAATCGAAATTCATAGGACCTTGAATACGTGCACTTTACCCTTCCTGCTAAATCCTTTGCCCTTTCGTCTGTTTTTCAACTTTGCTTACTTCCTTTTATTTGCTACTTTGCGGACGTTCTTGTAATAGCTTCGTACAGTAAGACACTTTTCTTATGTCTTCGATCCGCAGAAAACGTAACAAAGATACTTATAGTACCATTTGTTGTAAGTGTAAGCCACTATTTTCCTTCTCTACTTCCGAAATCGTTGTTCCGTTCACGTAAGTGCACTTTTATACAGTCCTCATTATTGTACATTTATTGGTTGTTTAACAGTCAGTATCGATATATCGAAGATGCGCAAAACTAGAATTGATCGAGTTCTACACATTTCAAAGGGAACAAAATTAGTATCGATGTATCCAGGATGGAGTATTGGTCAAGTTTTGATGCCCATTACCCGTTGGGAAAGATTAGTTCCAGTTACGATAATTTTATTTACGCTATTCCACTAGAAATATTTGACAACAGGATCCATGTTCTAGGATTTGTAGCACTCATGTGTAGTACGCATTCTCAAATTCCACAAATGCCAAAAGTGCTGCTATAAAGGTAGCATATTTGGCCCAACAAGAGGACTAGCTGTGTGTGAACGTCGCGTCGTTTAGTCTCTTCTTGCAGTCGGGTATTGGTTCTAACATAAATCCTCTTCTAAGTGTCTTGATCTTATCGTATCATCATCACTCTAGCTCCGTCTAGGTCTTCCATCCTCTCGATTACTCCGTTGGTAATAATTTCAATTATTTTCCTGGCAATCTATTTTCGTTCATGGTTTTTGTATGAACAAATGATTTGAGTTTCGTTGTATCTTATTTCATCACTATTTAACTCTCTCGCTAATTAAAAGTACGGCTGTAAATTAGGTGATTTTTTTGTGAATGTAGGGCAACGATAAGATCAACTAAATTAACAAATGCCTACTGCTCAAAATAGTAGTGAAACGAGAGTAAAAATGAATATATTGAGAATAAAGACAACTGTTACGTTTTTGGAAAATAAAGTCAAAGTAGTTCAGTTTGGCGATAATAATGGCCTTGACCATTCCTCCATTTCATTGCGTAAAATCTAATGGCCGATATATTTTGAAAGGTTTTTAAAATTTAATATTACAGCAACATCGATCTTTTCCTCTGAAGAAAATTTTAGACCACGTAGATTCGTTTTAAGTTTAATGAAAAGCCAAAAGTCACACATCATTAAACATGAGCACAGAGGAATATTCCATGTCTTGATTTTATTTTGCGCTAAACACTGCAGAGTTTGAGCTGCTGTATGCGAAGTCGCATTATCATTTAGTAAGGAAGGTTCTACAACATTTTTGCAAAACATATTACCACATTCCATTTATCCGTACTGTCGTCTGATCTTCTATCTTAATGGATTTAGTAGAATCTTAGAAAATACTACGTACATTACTTTTTTCATAGATCCTTGTTGTTTGGTCACGGTTGGTTCTTCCTCTTCGCCAGTGAGCACGCGACGCTGTTGTCGAGTAGGTACATTAAAAAAGCTTTAAAAAAATTTTTGATGACTGCCATTATTTAACAATTGCAGATTTTGTTGACAAATGGTCACACCCTCTGCTTTTTGAAGTTGAATTTGTCAGAAACAGAGCAAGTTATATTTTCTAATGGAGCTGCTTATGTATGTATGATGGCTTTCACAGCTGATGATCCAATCGATAGGTGTTTTCTATCATTGCAAATGTAACTTCATTGTTCTTTTCAATTATCACATTAACATCAATAATGTTTTCATGGGTGACGGACGTTGAATGACAGCCTGTCCGTTTCTGAAGCTATGTTGTACTTACACCTGGTTCAGATTCTTTACCAGCGTTACTTCGTAGCCCATGGAGGGGCCTGTTCACCAAAAGTAGCATTAACAATTTTCCCACACTTATAAGCACTTCAGCTCTTTTTAAAATTTAAAAAAAAACATAATTATGAAATGCTCTCGTGATAGCTACATTATTCCCCATAACTCCTTTACTTTCGACCACGATATAACAAAAACTATTGCTAATACAGTGATGAACCAAACGTCAATAGTTATTTGTACAACTAGTTTTGAAAGTGATACTTTTTTTTCATGAATTTGCAGTTTGATTGATGAGGGCGAAGCCCGAGTTAATCAAGCAAATGAATGAAAAAAAGAGACTTTCAAAACGTGTTGTACACATAGTTCTTTTTCATAGTGATTCGAAATTTAGTCGAAAAGGACTTCGGAATTTACACTTATCAACTTGACATTTCAATAAAATAGTTTAAAGAAGTAATACTGTTTTCACGATATTTCGTTTAAAAAAACAACACTCGTGATCACTATCCAAAAAGTATACACGTATACATCGACAACAAACAAAAGTGTGACACTTGGTTTTCAAAACTATTCGTATTTTTAAATTCTCAATAAATGCGGCATGGCCCTCATATTCAAGAATTTTATCAGTTAAGCACGTCTTACGCCCGATTTCATTACGTTTGCTTGTCCAAGTTGACACTTCCGTAATCATTATTTTTCAATTCTTAAATGTTGCGAAAGCAAAAACTAAGCCAAATCTCTTGTTATAATTTTTTATTCGGGGATTTAATATAGTATATAATATTAGCATGCGGTCACTTTTTCGGTTGAACGATTAATCAACTCCAATATCAGATTAGGTGTTTGAAAGCAGATCGTCTCCGATGGGCCCATTTAATGCCCCAAAAACGGTTACAAGAAGCTTCCAAGGCATTTTGCTTCATCTGCAATTAATATTGCAACTGAAATTCGTCAAAAATAATTTCCTGTCTCATTCCAGCCGCCTTTAAATACGCAATTAGCACACTAAAACCCTTACGTTTCTTTAAGGAAATATCGCGGTATGGTATCTGCGAAACATTAGCACAGGATATTACAATATCCTCCCGTTAATGTGGTATAGATAAAACAGATTGCTTTAAGAATTTTTTAAGATGACCTTAAAGAGTTTTGACTTCTGAGTGTTGCAAATTATAGGCTCTGACATCAGTAGAATTAACAAGCTAAGATTAATTATATTTTTAAGTAGTTTAACTAAATACGAACCGTGCTTCACTCCACAGCTTTTATGATAATAACTAATGCCTGCAGAGAGCTTACATTCAGTTTAATTGGCCACTAATGAGCCTCTTTTTTGTGAGATGGCAGTAACAATTTGCAACTATTAATAAGAGTTGTGCTAAATTTATTTCCAAACTATACAGTGTAGAAGGCACGGATCTGTAATGTAGAATAATTGCCTTATTTTAAGGGGCGAATTTACTTTTACCGTTTATATAATTAAGCTTTAGATAGAGATTCTGCATTTAAATAAAGATCTGCAGAATGAATCATGGTATTTTAACAAAAACCACTTAACAGGAAAAATGGTTATGCAACCAACTGTACAGGTATGATATCGTCCACATTTTAAATGTCGAATTGATTGCGTTCGCGTACTAATGATAATTAAATAGTCATACATAAGCGTGCGGCTTGT
This sequence comes from Agriotes lineatus, assembly GCA_940337035.1. Classification (NCBI taxonomy): domain Eukaryota; kingdom Metazoa; phylum Arthropoda; class Insecta; order Coleoptera; family Elateridae; genus Agriotes; species Agriotes lineatus. Next base: position 47,117 of record CALNHX010002217.1, on the reverse strand, counting down.
ATTACAGGTTTACTCTGAGGAATTTCAGCAATGGTACCTACAATTCACTGAGCACGTTGATTATCTATTAGAAGCTGAAATAATTAGAAATATTGGCATATTAGGATTTTTTACTTTCTTCTTTAAAAATATTGGTAATTTAAATGTCCATTAAATTTGTAGTTATTTCACTGAAACTACATATAATAGAGAAACTTGTCCTGCATGAATAATTTTTCTAACCTTTTACATCATATTTTCTGATGCATTGTTTATATGTGCCAACATGGTTTAAAACTATAGTTTCGCTAAAAATAGCTAAAAATAATACCACAAATGATAACAAACGTATATGTAGACTTTCTTAAATTAATAATTAATAAATGCAGTACCTATACAAACTTGTCATTTTAAGAACATGCTAGTGAGACAGTAGAAAATATATATATTATATAGGGGGAAATTTCCTATGGTGAATAGTGAATTGTTTATATGCGCAATAAAAAATGAGCAATAGTTACCTATACATTCTTCAATTCTTATTATTAGAATTATAAGGGAACTATTAACAGTACTCATTGCTGGATAAAAAATAATTTTAGAAATTGCATCACAAAGGTAGCTCCTTTGGCACCAAATTCAAATCTGGATTTTGAAGTAAAAAAATTGGAAAATGACAGTTACATTTGTATAAATACCACACAGCACCCACCCAGCATAGTTAGAGGGGCCATTATGAGTTTCTTTCAATAATAAATTTCTAAGAGGTCTGATCTTGATTCAGGAAATATTTCCACTAGTTAGACTTGAGAATTAGAGAACACAGCGCTTTATATTTGGAGGTAAATATCAAAATCCCCCACCCCCTGAGAAAATCTTGATAATTCACATGAAGGTGGAGTTCTCATTCTTCTTCCTCCTCTGCATCCTATCCATCTCTGAAGAGTTGTCTAAGTAAGATTAGAAATCACGCTCTCGTATTCTTCTCGATCCGCCGTTTTGTGTACTAAGTCTCCAATCGTTCTTATACCAGTCTAGCTTCTTATATTTCTCAACCATGACATTTGTTTTCTATCTAAACCACGTTTTCCTTCAATTCTGCCTTGGTCGAGTTAACTGACTTTAAAGTACCTCGATGGTATGGCCTGAGCAGTGATACGTTTGAGCTGGGACATATTTCAGAGTAAAAATATCTGAATAAAATTGTGCAACTTTGGTTATAGGTAAATCTTGACTAACATCGTTCAAATCCATGATTGTATCACGGATTCAATTGGTGCAAATTTGGTAAGAGCTCAGGTAACAGGTCACACAAGTGATATCGGTAAAATATTCTTGTGGTCCAATTTCAAAATAGTTTTAAGCTTTTGAACTCATATCCTAAATCGCTCAAAACTTTTGTTACAGACTTTCTCAAATTCTTGAATTAAATTCTGCTGAAAAGGGGAATTGGTCATATAGCGAGTTCAATATTACTTACAAAGCCACTAGAGGATTGTAGAATACCCGCAGGCGTGAAGAATACTTCACACAAGTTGCCCATTTTTCGATCTTAATTCTGGTGATCGTGGTTTAAGGGATAAGAAGCCGTTTAAATTAGAGTTCCCTAAGTAAAGTGGCATTAAAAATACGTTTTCAGATTTTAGAAGAAATCATTAATATTCGAGTTAATTCAGTAAAACCAAAAATTATCGATTTGCATGTTTACTAGATCGACACTAAACATTCCGACGTCCAACTTTTGTTTTTCTTATGGGCGCTATATTGGATTTTCACGTTTTTTAATGCAGTTTTCTTTTCTAATTATGATGGTTTATTTTCAAATTATTCATTCTTGGGTGTTTTGGAAATAAAATAAAAACCAGTTGGAAACGAAATTTATACATTTCAATGTATTCTCGACATTTGCGCTTGTCATAAAGTTCTCTGTTTGAATAGTCAACAATCAAAATATACCTACTATAAGAAAAACAATAAAATAATTAAAGTATTTTATGAATTTGACCCCACTTTTAACTTTTGTTACCATTAATTTTCATTTCAGCGTGTTCCCTTCAAAGCAATTTAATTTTCTATGAACATCACGAATTTCTATCTCACTTTTTGAATAATTGATAATATGAAGTTTCATATCTGATATATATTCGTAGAGTACTTATTTCCTCATTGTTTTGGACATACATTTCCGACATGATTGTGATCAACTAAAGAACGCCTTGAAATAGGAAACTTTATAAAACGTTGAACTAACATATAGCATGATCGAAAAATTTTATCCTTTAGAGGGCTGTGAATTTTTAAGATTTAATTGATGTTGGCAGTGATGAAAATAGATACTTAATAACGTAACCTAACAGTTTTGACAGAGTCACTTTACTTTTACAGAATGTATAATACTGAACACAAAACTGTGTAGGGTATGGAAAATAGAGGAAACCACTTTGAACAGCTGTAGCTGATTTTGTTACTAATATTTTTATGTGTTTAACAGAAATGTTTGTATTTGTTAAAATTACATTACTAATATAACCCTAAACTGCCAGATGTAAAATTCCAATGTGAAAACGGCTGCCAACATATATTTTAAAAGATACAATTCCATAGCCCTCTAGAGGATAAAAGTTTTGAATATATGGTATTCTAATATTTTATATTTTTATCAAAACACAACTAAGCAAGTGGTATTGAAATAACAGAACCCTAAAATAAATCTATTTTAAATTATTATTTGCATGTTAAAGTTAAATAATTCTTATACAACATGTTAAACAAGTGAAATTCAAGGTTAGCAGGTTAGGTTTTGCGTCAGTCTGTGTCAAAACTGACGAAAAACCTAACCTCATAACGTCGAATTTGACATAGAGTTGTAAGTCACTGTAGTGCCATCAACATATTATTCATACGTTTGAAATTAAACAGCCGCCCATTATGGACCTTTTTAATGAACATGTGGTATAAGTTACATACAACTGTCTGAAACAAAAAGTACTTATCTCAAATCCGTAGAATTTCTAATTTCTTTGCTTTATTAGTTATTAAAATATAGCAAAGTCTACAAAAGCAAAACTTGTATTATACTATTTTTAGTCCTTTGTGGACGGAACGATTTAAAAGTATCATTTCAATATGGTAATAATAAATAATGACTAAAATATTAATCTCCTCATAAAATTATGACAGAATTCAATCATAACCATAAAATCAGAGAAAATAATACCCTAATCCGCACCCAATCTTCATAATTATGCCGCATTGTCCACAAAAAATCCTGGTAATAAAAATGTTCTCTAATGTCGATGGCATTATAAATCGGTTATTTGTATAATTATAGGTTCCGTGGCACTTTGAATGCTGCTTAAAATTCTAATGCCGAGATTAAGTTATTATAAGCCTATCAGTCAATTATTTTGTAGTTATTTAAATATGCTGGCCTTTTTTGCGCGCCCATTACGTGGGCTTTCCTGAAATCGTGTTAATTTAATTAAATAGTGTCCAATAACTTGTAATTTGGGATGAAAAAGTGCGCTCATAAATAACATTAGCGCTCGGTGGGCAACAGTTGAGAAAAACGTTACAAGCCCAGTGATAATCTTAACCACGCTTGGCCGCTCAAGCCGAAAATGAGATACTTGATGCCTCCTTGCATAATTAAATAATTAGAACTGTGCGCAATTCTGCCCCCCGACATACCACGTCGGCAGGAACATGTGCGTGATCCTCTTTTTATAATTCCTGCTAAAGCACTCGAAGTTTACGTGCTGTTTCTTCTAAATTAGGGGGTCGTGCGCGAACGACGAACTTCTTAATTTTTTAATGACTCTTGAATGAGTTTGTGCATTAACGAGGAGTAAGCGGCGATGTGCTTTTTGCATCTGTTGGAGAAACCAAGACAGGTGAAATTTATTTAACCCTTCTACTGTGTCCATGTCTTAATAACACTTATAGTGTTCTGGGCAGCATGACCTGAACTGGAATATTCATGATTGTAATTTAGTACGTAGTTATCTTATTTTTATGTAATTAAACATTCGAGTTGTATATAAAACGAATAATAACAACAGAATGAATTTATTGTTTATAATAAGGATAGTAACAAGCGAGAAACTTTCACCCCCAGCAAAAGATCTATTTGAATCGTAAATTTTATTAGCTTTGAACAAAATTTTGTACCATTTATGCTTGTGACGATGTAAATGATTTGAACAACCAAAATCACACGATACCTGAAACCTTCCATATAGATACCACTCAATAATCACCCCAAACAAATTATAAAACACCATCTATATACTTGCACCAAGTTACTAATCAAGACCTAAGCAGAAACATTGTTGCAATCATTCATTGAAACAGATCTTAGAACAATAGTATATCGCTTTGTATTGGTTTGAGCAGTAGCACATTGTCATAAATACGAATTTTTATAAAAAATATCTCTAAAGGGGTTTACACGAAACTTGCCTCCCTCTAATTTGAACAATCTGCAAATTTAAAAACATGTAGTCCGCTGAGATTCGAACTCCGTTCTCGCAGGCGACTATATCGAGCTAGTTTCTTGTTGGCTGCTAAGATAACTGAGCCACAGGCGTGTTCCGATTGGATGAGTTTCTGCTGCATTATAAAGCACCATATTATTCTGTCTCATTTGTGCTGTTTACCCTGTATCTGTTAGGTCTCATTTTCGCCAATGGTAAGGTGTAAGCTATTTGCAAATGATTAAGCTTAAATTTTGCAAATAAAAAATTCTTTTGTCATTTAGAGGAGGGAAGTAAGAATGTAGTCCGCTGGGATCCGCATTCTGCGGTTAAAATAACCGAGCCACGGGCGTGCTTCAAATGAACGAGTTTCTGCTGCGTTAGAAAGCATCACACGATTCTGCTCAATTTGTGATGTTTACCCTGTATCTGTTAGGTCTCATTTTTACCAATGATAAAGCCTGCAATATGTGCAAATTATTAGTTGTAAGGCTCACCCTATATATATTTCTCCGAATTTTTTTCGGTTTCATGCCAGGTAAACATACAATGTACATGGAAAATATCGTCTTCCTCCAAGAAAAAGCTTTAGAGTTATACCGCTAACAGACAGATAGACATAGAGACAGACAGACAGACAGACAGACAGACAGGCGGAATTGAGAAATTGTGAATTGCCTATACCGCACCATCGTCAAACTAAGTACAAATCAAAAAAAAATATATGACAATATATTGGCACACAAAGATTATTGTAACACACAAACGTCGTTGTGCCATATGCCTTAAAAAGCATATGTATAATGAGTTCTTCAAAAACGGGAACTTCATAACGATATTACTTGTATCTACAAACAATACAAAATGCGTTTGCAAGAAACAGTTAGAAAACTATTATTCATCACCTAACTTGTGAAAAGGTCATCTGCTGTTCCATATATGTATATGTATAAGATAATACACAATATGATATACTAGATTATTGGAATTAATCAATGATATCGATCAAGCTTCATTGCAATGATAGATGACATTAAATTAGACATCGAAAACTCAACTATTTACATATCGAAATCGTCCTAGAAGTCCAATATTGTACTTGACTTAATCAAAGAGAAATATAAAAGTCTTGGAAAATTGTAGATAAATAAATCCCATTCCATAATTGAAATACTTACTAACCAATTAACCAGATGTGTACAAGTAGAATTGGATACATTGAGAATCAATTCTTAGAAAAACAAATAGTAGTCGGGTACCGCAATAGTCTACCTCTGGGTTGTCCAACTAGCGGCCCGCGGGCCGCATGTGGCCCGCATAGCTGTACTCTGCGGCCCGCGAGGAATTTTGGAAAATCATATTTTGCTGCCCGCGATGCCTTTTTAATTGAGAATGATTTTTAAATTGTAATTAGTGGCCCGCTGGCAACGAATATGTTTAGGCGACCTTATACACAGTAATGCAAACACTAGAGTCACCACTGCCGCTTCAAATAACAACAGTGGGGATACGGGTGCAGTTCGTGGCGTCAACCTCGTTGTTGCGGTTACCGGAATAACTGTCTGATCTATCGCCGGCGAGCCTACGTTTCATTTAGAATCGTAGTACGACCACAATTTAAACATAGAGAACAGATACAAGGACTGCATTCCGTAACATAAAAGCGCTAATCCCAGGACCGAAATCCAAGTTGAAAACTTCTTATAAATGTCAGATGCAATGTGATGCAAAAGTTTACCAGTTAGCGTAATCGTAATTAACATTAGAATTTATTTTGTGCATAATTCTTAGCTACAGTGCCTTTATATACACAGTGGCGACAATAGGGTGTTCTATTTTTGATTGGCTCCCTAGATCACGTGCTTTTAGCCGCCATGTTTAGGCTAATTCGCCTGTGATACGTGTTATACTTTTGGCAGTACTGAAGTGTATTGTCAGTCTATGTCAAATTCGAGGTTAGTGGGTTAGGTTTTGTTTGTTATTTGACACAGACTGACTCAAATCTTAACCTGCAAATCTCGAATGTTTTCAGTACTGCCAAACGTAAAACACGTATCACAGTCGACTCTGATTACGGATTTAAATGAACACCCGTTAGAAATTTGCCTAAATACGCCGGCGGGGGTGTGGCTTAGTTGTATTGTTGCCACTGTCTATATAAAGGCACTGTATTCTTAGCCATGTAACCGCTCATTTATTTGAACGCGGTCGCCGTGCGAACGCAGCTTTAGCAATTAGTTAGCAATCTGCTTTACCGACAGACTTAGCAGCAGTTTCAGGACGCTTGTTTTGTTTTCTCTTGCAAAAAGTGGCACCATGTCGGCAGAGTTCCTGTGATTGCGCTCCACGTTTTAGATCTTAGCTTCAGCTATTTTGAAATATTGTTTGTGGAAGCTTCGCTTTGATGCGGTTTATAGGCCTTGGGAACTTATGCAGGGCAAATGAGTCCGCATTTTTGAGACAGTTTATTTACGCCGAATTGCTAACCGACCTAGCCAATTGCCTGTATTACAGGGTAAATGAATTACTTCAATTTCGTTCTGCATTTTTAGAATCACCCAGGAGTGGCATAACATAAACGATTCCTCCAAATATTTTATTTTGCTGAGGTACGGCCCGCCAATCATTTAGAAAATAACTTTGTGGCCCTCGCATTATCTGAAGTTAGACAGCCTTGCTACATATACTAGGATCAATGTTATTTGACATAGGTATTTAAAATTGATACACTTCAACTTAAAACTACGGCAATTGGGATATATGGAAATGATCTTGTACTTAAAGTTAGCCCGAAAACACTCTGCAAGTTAGAATTTAGTACAAGCAGTGCAACAGTGGCTTAACAAGTGCCAATTCAATATTTATAACTCAAGAGGTTAATTCAATGTGGCTAGAATGCGAACGAACAACCACGATATTGAATGAAATACTTATGCCGAAACTGTTAAAGTGACAGAGAGGTTGTAGTTTTTTCTGTATACAATATTTGTATTGACTTCGAACCGTATTTAATAGTTACAATTGATGATATAAACTCTCTATGAACGAAAAATAACTTTGTACTTTCTATACCGGCATATCTACATTTGCATATTCTTACATAACTATGTCGATTCTTTTGCAATTTTTAGGTGATTAGTGGTATTAACAAAATAGTTTTAGATAAGTACGAAACAAATAGTCGCCAGTTACCGTCTTGCGACAACACCAGGTAGAAATATCCAACCATCTAATCAAACTTTGCTCACAATCGTTATCTTTAAAAAACACCGCATGTCGTCGTCTTGTATAAAATAATAAACCATATGTAAGCTTAAAACCAAAATAAATTTGATACTTGTAAAGGTACAAATAGTTGGTTGGGATGAATTAAATTTTTCTGGTAACAAATAAATTACACAGATTTCATATTACACAAAATAAACCTGAGAGTTGATTTAAATAGTTAACTTCAAATTATTATATAAATTACACTGGGTTCGTTAGACTCAATGCAAACCCAGAAGTTAAATCATCATTATATAGTTAGTACAACAGATTCATTGAATAAATAGTTACGGCAACTGTGCAAGCTAAAAAATAATTGAGGAAACATCGCGCTTGTAATCGATACAGCGAAGTTTATGCCCTATTGTCTTATAATTAGCCAAACATTTATTTTTTTATTTTTAAGCATTTGTCAAAAATTTTCAAAAATCACAAATTCTACAGAAACCGTGCAAAGTAGGGCGTTACTGAAAACACACATTTCTCTAAAATTTTAAGCGGAATTCAAAAATATCATAATATACCGGGCCTTCTATTTAAAATAGGAGTTAGTAAGAAAAGATAAAAAAACAAAGTAAACCCATTGTAGAGGTAGTCAACTGGAAAATCACCTATCTCACATCAATACACATTAAAAATGCAATAAAAATTCTTTGAAGTCGTTTTTCAAAAAATCGAAAATAACTAAAAAATCGTAAGACTAAACACCATACTTCCGGTTATGCGATTTTCTTCAAAAGCAAGTCCAGTAGTTCCTGTATGTAAAAAAATGATTACTTTAAGTAGTAATATCTAGGTTAAACCGTTACCTTGAGCATAACAAATTGTTTGCTGGGTGTCAATATGGGTCTAGTAAAAGCAAATTAACATGTCTTGCCAGCGGTTGCTGACTGTGTAAACAAAATATAGAAGTTTTGACTATAGTTAATCTAACATGCGGAATTCTTTTAGATTTAAGTGAGACATTTGCTTGGGTAGATAGATATATTATTTTAGAAAAACTATTTTTTATCGCGTTAGAGGATCTTCTCATAATATTTCTAGACCTTATCTTAAACAGATATCAAGCAGTATCTTTCAATAATGAATCTTTACCACAATCGTCAATAAACATTTTGATTCCTCAAGGATTGGAATTAGGGCTGACGTTATTATTACTAATTATCAATAACTTGCTTTGTATCAACAATGAAATTGAGGCAGTATTATTTGCGGATCGTACAATATTTATTAATGCTAGTAATAATTCATCAGTCTTATGGCCAGTATTATAAACGATGAATAAATCATTAGATAACTATTTGTGGAGTAAATTTACTTCCCTAATAAACCAATAGGCAAATAAACAAACAAAAGTTGTTTACTAATTAATAAAATGTCATAAGCATTAACGTTTTGATGCTCTTTTGTTTAATTTAACAACGAATTAAAAATAACCTGTACGGATTTATTAGCTGAATAAAGTTATTTTGCATTTATACTACCCAAATCTACGGAATAATAGCTATTTAAGTAACAAGGAATGTAAGGACCTATTAACATTTGAGGTAGGCAAGAAAATGTTAATAGATGATACATTCCGAGTTATCTTATTATATTTTTATAGACATTTTCCTAGATTAATTTTCATGAGTCACCAGTGAGTGGCATATGTCACATAAACGTCTAAATCTGCGTCTTGCATTGTTAATTTCATTATCCTATAAACTTAATAATAATATTAAGTTCCATTGGCAAGGGAAAGCAGCAAACAAATATAATCACCGACCTACACGTTTTGTTACTATTCTAAGGCTGTATCACTAACTTACAAGATCAGCAGCGGGAAAAATAATTTATTCTCAAAGTAAATTTTATTTGGGAAATAAAAATGTTTATAATACCGAGCATAAGAGAACAAAATTTAATTCTGTTTACAACAGGCAACTAAACAATTCTTCTATCAATTTCATTGACAAAACAACATTTCTTGCTCTTACTATTGACAGTGGCTTAAAAAATCTAGTGTGCTACACGCATACAACTTCCTTTTACAGTGATCTTATAATAATTATATTTGATTTTTAATTTTTAAGATTTTGTCAAACATTTATAAAAATTACAAATTCTACAGAAACAGTACAAATAGAGCTAGTTGAAAAGACAAATCTTCTCTAAAATTTTAAGCTGAATTCGAAAATGTAATAATATGCCCGGTGTTCTATTTAAAATAGGACCTAATAAAATAAATTAAAAAATAAACAAGAAGAACTTATTTTAGAGGTATTCAACTGGAAAATTACCTACCTATATTTTATATGAATACATTAAAAATATAATAAAAATGTAAACTTTCAAAAAAATAGTTAGAGCCGTTTTTGAAAAAATCGAAAGAACTGAAAAATAACGGGAATAAACACCATACTTCCGATTATGCGATTTTCTTGAAAAGCTTGCTGTCGCATCTAGATAGTACACAAAACTTATATAAGAAGTTTCAACGTCATACCTTGTTTCGGTTTTTGAGATATTCTGTTCACATACAGACACACAGACTGACAGATAGACCAATGAACAAAAACATGTTTTTTGGGTTCAGGGAACGTGAACCCCTGTTGAAAACTCAATTTCGAATTTTTGGGGTGAATCCAATATTTCCTTTATTGTAAAAGGAAGTAAAAACCTAAATAGGGTAAGATTTCACATCAGCGCTAAAACAAATAGCATCGTTAGAAACTACCCTACAATTATATTACATTTGCTGGTAAAACATTGCAGCATGAAACAGTTTTATGAGCCAGCTGAACTAATTCTGCACGTATATTTTGCTCTTTATAAAAGTGCTGCACGTGCTATGACTTCAGTTGGTCTTCTAACACAAACCGCTTTTTACTAAACTACGAATTCTGACTTTCCTCAGAATATTTATCATTAGTTGCATTCTCTTTGTGAAGACAAACTTGGCCAGTTTTTCAATGAATTCCGATTTGCATATTTACGATATTCGAAACAAGAATGCTCTCATTATACCTTACTACAGCCTAAGAGTTTCCTAACAATCAATAAATCATCTGACAATAGAACTATGTAATATTATTAACACAAATGAAAGAAAGGCACTTGATAAATACGCCAGATCGAAGTGCGACGCTGGAGGAGATCCAAGGTTCAAAGACGCTACTAACAGATCATTAATGTTTAGAATATATTTAATTATATTAAAATTATTATAATCGCACGATACTCTCCTGAGGCGCATGATCCATAATACGTATTACAGAAAGCAAACTAATGAAAATAACAGAATGACACGATTGCACATACTGAAAGTGCACTTGGATGTAGTATCAACAAAGAACTTCTTTACACCTTGTTAAAGATAAATAAAATAAAACTAAAATACCTATTGCATTGTATAGCAAAAGCACCGGCTGTTCCTTGCGAACAGTTGGAATATATGCCCATTACCGTAGGCAGTGTGCTTACCGCATGTGGAAGGTTCTAAGATCCGCTGTAGACATACAAATAATAATATTCGAATAGCACTTTTAGTTTTATCATTGTAGATGTAGCATGCGGTGAAAATTATTTCTGTTTGCCGAAACAAGCAGCGACTGCTAGTCAGATAATGGTTTTCAAAATGAGCTTTTATGGCTACGCTAAGTAGAAGTCTGGCCATTGAGCACGTATAGATAGTGTACTCATATGGCTAATTTATCAGAAGTCAATACGTTTTATGTCTCTAAAAACAAGTTTAAAATTTTAGTAACAGCTGTTGAATTACGCACAAATAATTGTAATATCTTGAATTTCTTTGTAACAATCCTTAAGAGTAAACGAATGTAGTAGCACCGCTGAAACGACGTGCAGTATTCGAATGCAGTTAGTAAATTTAAAAAGCACTTTAGAAGCTATCCGCAGCATTTCAAATTTGTGGACGTCGACTGCCCAGTGGTACATCAGGGATTCCACTTAAAGCTTTTCATGTATAAAATTTATGATTAACAACACTGCTTTTACATACGAGGGTGGTTCTATTATCGCCCCTAATGTAGAAAACATTCACTAAAAAGCAAAAAATTTAAGTTTTGATTTTTTAATGTGCACTCCTCAACTGTTTTATATATTGCTATTGTATTCTATCCAGAGGCTATTTAGTTCAATCGATTTTTTTATGATTAAATAATTAAATAAATATAATAGAACTGTTTATGGCTTATTTGTTAAAGTGTTAATACTGAAGAAAATAAAAGCTGTCCAATAAAATGATGCACCTATGTTAAAATAAAAGTTTAATGGGTTCAGGTCGACAGAATTGACTACAACTTGGCAGCAGGTTTCTATTTGAAAGACTATTAACTGAAAATGGATGTCAATAATTGATTTTAGGTAATTACACGACGGTGTTACATTTATTACAGATGGTTATGCCAACATTATGTAATTAAGCTAAAGTTTATAGTAAAATTACTTTAAAAATAATGTTAAATAATGTTAATAAATGCTAACATTAATATTAGACTAAGTTGTTTAAAATGTGTAATATTAGTTACAGGTACATGGACGTGAACACAATTTAAAGAATATTTCCACTTGACTCGCATAAAGAATTTGTTATTGTAAATAAGGAATAAACACAGAAGGTACCCGAGAGTAAAACTAAAAGCGTGCACTGATGAGAGTAATTGAAATGTGTTGAAAGATGATAACTGAATAAAAGTTTTGACATTCAAAAAAAATAAAATGGAATCTAGTTTTAAGTATAGTATTGAGTGTAAAAGAAATTAAGCGTCAATTACTGGCAATAAGAGAGAGTAACAAATAATAAAACAGAAATAAATAGGTCCGCCAACAAGTAAAAATATTTACGTTGGGTCTTGTTTTTCATGTGTTAATCTAATACAACTCAATAATCAAGTTAAGTGGTGTTTAATAACTGAATTAAGAAATTTAATAGACTTATTATTTTAGCCAAGTGTTAAAGCCCAAGTTGATTTAAGTTATTCATATTCTACCGAGCTAGGTAATCGAAATAAACATTAAACTAAAGGGCAGAATACTTGGCTATTCAATTAACTTTGCACCTAATATTTATGCAAGCAATTTTTGAGTAGCTTTAAAAATATCAAATAATATCAAAATTAATGCTACGCCCATTCATTGAAATATCAGTTTCTTGTACTTTGGCTGACATTTTTATTCCATGAAGTTGAGTTTAATAACGGTATGACGAAATTAGGTTGACTACCAGCTTCACAAGATAGTAAATGGTGTAAGGGGTTTAAGGTTTGCAAAGTTAAGGTTTGTATTTCTCAATCCTTTACCAGAAGGGACGATCTTCGACAAGGATTACTTACCACGATTTAGAACATGTCTTGATCTACTATGGTCTTGGTTTTGGTAGTTAAGTCCACTGTTAACACATTTTTCAAGTATTAATATGACGGCATCTATAATTTTCATTCTATTCTGATCTCTAAAGCTGTACTCCAGGATATCGATTTGTTAATTTTATTATCACTTCACTTAAAGGTCTTCTAAAGTCCAAGAAACTTTTCTTTCTTGATTTGCATATATTTCGATGCAGTCTCGGTATATAAGTAGAAAACAATATTTACACCTAGTTTGGCCAAAGAAAATGTTTCTTTAGTAAAGCTCCGTGTTTAAGGACTAGAAACCCTAAAACATGAAATATTAAGATAGTTTAATAGATAGAAATATTATCTATGTCTACTTCCTTCTTCCTTCGCCAATATTTATCCACTCTTGAAAGTAGGCCGTTTGCATCGGCTTCTACTCTTCTTTGTTCTAAGTTCTTTGGAATAAGCCTATTCTGGTGAATCATTTGAGATCGTTAGGCGACCTACGTTTTAGTTTGTAGTTGTTTACTTTTCTTGAGCTCTTGCTTTTGTTTTACGTAGATTCAGTTTGGAGCGTATTTTTGGAAATATTTTGTAGTGTATTATGATACATAAAATGACAGCTTCGTAAACAAAATAATATCGTTCCACACCACAAACGTGAAGACCAAACTAGTCCAGTACGATGCCTTCAATTGTACAAGTCGAATGTCTTCAAAAATTAATTGAGGTGAGTGAAATCCTCAATTAATTAGTATGTAAAACTAATTAGTAGACAGCAACGGTCGTTGGCTGAATACAAAATTTAACGTTTGAAAATATTAAGAAAGTAATGTGAGTCATAGATAGAACCTGGTTATTTTAAAATTAAACCGAACGAGCGGTTACCGAGTCTTATCGCTAGAGTACAGTGATCACACTGGAGAGGAGGGAGGGGGTAAAACAAAACGCCTAACCTTCTTTTATCCAAGAGCTTAGGTCGTACAGCACCGCCGTGACCTTAAATACGTCTCGAATCAGACTGCTTCATTGGGTTGAGAAGATAGACCTGGAAGACAGCTGATTACTTCAAATTTCGGTTTTATCGCTGTAGAAGGCAAAAATCGGGTGCACCAAAAAATGCCTGCAAATAATTTTTTTTTCAATTCAGGGAAAAATAGAATCAAAAACTACAATTCATACCTGCAGGTGAAACATGGCCGTCGAAAAATTCGAGCAATCAAAGGAAATCTTCACGTCTCCAAGAAAGGAGGATTCACTCTTAGTGGGCTATAAAAGTTACTCTCAAAGAAAGGACGGAGACGTCTTGATAAGTTTCCGCTGGCGATAAGTCGCTTTCTAGAATGGCAAGAAGACAGGTCCCAAAATTAGACGTGTTGAGTCCCAACCATCTACGCGCTACTAAATTGAAATTAGGAACATTTTCCAAAAATAAACCCGAAATAAGAACAAGCAACCTTTTCCACTCGCATGTGCTTGAAGAAGTCTACGTCCAACGAGACAATTCAGCTATATTTGTAAGAAAAATCAGCCAATGGGCGACCTACAGAGGTAGTAAAAGGAGCGATAGCATAACGACAAAAAAACCATTTTGGACCATTACACCATCGTATAAACGTTTATTGATTAAAGGTTCCAACATTTTCTATGACTGTGTTTCACAGTTTTAACATTTCATTCATTATAATCTTTTTCAGGATATTTTCCATTTTCCACATGTTTCATAGCTGCTTATAATTCTTTTATAATTTTTTCCGACATATCAATATCTTAAGTGGCCATTGAGGTAGTTATTTTTTATTTTATAAGAGCTTGTTGCTCAGGTTTGGTTTTTTATAAATTACAAGCAAACCGCGCGCTACGCGCTGCTAGTCTTGAATCGGCGCGCACGTGAAATAGGATACACGAAAGGTCAAGCTCCGAACCGAGAGCTAAGATAAGAAAAACAAAACCTAAACTAATATAAACATCTGTGAAGCCGAAACATGAGATTTTATTTTGTGCCACAGACACACAGACAAACACACATTAAGGAAAATTATATTATAGATTTGCAACGTTTCGAATCAAGAATATGTCGTTTTTAGATGTTTTTTGAGTTATAATTCTCTATTTGTCTATTTTAGAATCACTGATTATATATCTCCAAATAGAATTACAGCCCTTATTTCAATATCACATAAGTAAGTTTTAATACCTTTGTCGGCGTTTGGACGAAAAACTTTCGATATGAACAAATAGTGGCCAGGTATTTTCTCTTGGATTAAGTTTATTGTCAGTTTGAAGAATACAGTATGCGATGTTCCTAATCTATTAAAGGTCAATTCGATTTGTCATGTGTACTGAAACGCTGCCTTAAATTGTGGAAATAATTATGTATCTATGTTTACCCTATTCGGGAATTTAAAATTAAAATAATAAGAATTCCATCATCACCTAGAATATTAAAACGTTTCTCGCAGGAGGCTATTAATATTTTATTATTTTTTAGTTCAGTAAAATTTAAAAAAAGGTAGTTTGAATAATTGCCATCTATAGCAAACTATATAAGCGATTCGTGTAAGGGCCCTACAAGTAATTCGAGATTATTCCCTTGGGTGATTTGGAGTCGCACGCTCGTCAGAAACGGTCCTTTAGTCCAGGCCAGCATCTCTGCTTGGTGTATGCATATTTAAGCTATCAATGTCCTTGTAGCGTAAGCTTTGTTGTGCAGGTAACTTACCTGCTCCAAAACTGTCATCAGAAGCCACTGGTCATTCATCGGGAGATTTTATCGGCGCTTTTGTATTTTGTAAAGGCCGAAAAGTTATTGATATTTCTTGCTTCATTTCCCTTGTGACGGGCAACGGCTATTGAAGATTATATTTGATGTGTGAAAGTTTTCGAGATCTTACTACGGATATTAGGACGTGGCCAGCTGCAGTGGCAAAGTGACATGCCGCGTAGATTCTCCTTGCCAATAATCCAAGCGAAATTGAAAGTTCCTATCCAAAATTTCAGAAATATTTTAGAAAAATAAAGATTGCAGATTAGGTGCTTGTAAGCCGCAATTTTGGTTTTTACGTTTGGGTTGAAGTCAATCAAATTACTCAATAGGAATACGTTTTGTTCTATATTATTCAACGTATCTAAAGCTTGAGCCATAGCATACATGACAATGAGGTTTGTTTCAGAATTAAAGATACTTCATATTTTACAATTTAATCATTATTAATGACCCATTAATAACAATAGTCCAGTCAAATAGTAGAAAATAAGAAAACGTTTTGGTGGAGTTTTTATATTTGGTTCCTATATGTTTTTGGGTCGCTGTACATAAATATCAGGTTTTCCAACAAGAATTTTGACCGAAAATACGCTTTTTATAAGCCAAAACGGTGTAAAAAACTTATTCTTTCAATTTTTCTAAAATTACCCCAAAAGCTATCCATTTTTCGTAAATGTTAAACTTACATTAAATGAAAGAGGATAAAATTTAATACATCTTATATAGGAGAGGTGTTTTTCTTCGATCAATTGTTAAACCGCGAGACCTCCGCGAAGTTAGGTGTTAAAAGCAAAAAAAGGGAATTATCCCAGTTTATTTCACAGTGACTCGAAAACTATAAATTTTTCGTAAATCAAAAATGGTATAGAAAATTAATCTTTATAAATGAAATGTTGGCAAACCTGATATTCGCATACAGCGACCCAAAAAACAAATAGGAACCAAATATCAAAACTCCAAAACTTTCCCCTATTTTCTACCATTTGACTGGACTATAATTTCGCGGCGCTCTCGCGGCTGAACGATTGATCGGAGAAAAAAACCTTTCGTACATAAAATGTAGGGAATTTTATCTTCTTTCCTCTCATATAGGTTTAATAGTTATGAAAAATGGATAGCTTTCGGGTAATTTTAGAAAAACTAAAAAAATCGAGTTCTATACCGTTTTTGCTTCAAAAAACATATTTCCGGTCAAAATTGTTGTTGGCAAACCTGATATTTGGGTACAGTGACCCAAAAAACATATAGGAACCAATATCAAAACTTCACCAAAACTTTCCCCTATTGGCCTTTTTTGAGCACCATTTGACTGGACTACAACCTTCCTGTTAAATATAGTTTATTTAGGCTGTTGATCGTCTAAAATTGCAAAACAAAAATTTCAAGAAAGAAGTTCTAGTTTTTAATTACCCAATAATTATGTTTAAAAACCTCGTAAATTCGTGGAAACGAATCCTAGTATCTTCAATAATCGTAAAGAAGATAAAATTCTATTGGGAGTCTAAAGAATATTGGAAGAACATTTAATTTGGAAGCTCATCTTTGAGACTTCCTTTGTCTCCATTATTCGCATTATTTTTCTGGTGCCAACTTGAACCTAGAAATGAATGGATACGACGACGACAAAGAGAATCGAACACGCACATTTTAAGAATTGAAGGAAACAGAATAGTAAAGATAGCAAGAGATAAATCGCCAACTGTAAAACGTGACGTAGAACTTCCTCAGAAACTTTGGAAGGATTCTTTATAATTAGGATAAAACAGACAATCGCCTATATAGAAGATAGAAGAAGAAGAACTTTGAGATTTTGAAAACCGTAATATACAGGGTATTGCAAAAACATTATGCCAAACATAAGGTTGTTATAGAGGACGTTGAAACATAAAAATTTTGCCTATAATTTTTACTTCCCTCGTCTGAGAGATGAAAAGTATTGTAATCAGGAAAAAATCACCTTCTGAGATTTTTTCAGATCTTCACATTTCAAGGTCAATAGATAACGAAATAGTATATTATGATACAAGTGTAGAAGCAAGCCTTTAAAGCACGTGCTACGAGTTTAAAAGCACGACTCGAAGCGGAGTGCTTTTAACGGCGCTAGTGCTTTAAAGGCACTTCTACACGCGTGTCATACGCTATTTTTTATTACAATTGCATCATAATTCGAGAAATAGAACTGAAATCCATATGTCAAATCAGCATTTTAATTTTGAATTTGTATCATTTCGCCAGGTAGCCTGTGCAATGACGTCATGTCGTTGATATAGAGATTGGTTAGCATTTGTTGTTTATGTTACTATGTAGGTACGGTGTTTTCGAAAATTGTTCTGTAAAAAATTGATCAGTTTGAAGAAAGCATTCCACGGGAAATTCAAAAACTGGTCGAAAAGGCGGAATTAAGATTGATTCCGGAGAAATCAAGGGATGCCTATTGTCAAGAATATGAAAAACTGCTTATGTGGATGTAAAGTAAAAATTCGAAAAGTGTAATAGTAATTTACGTTATAAGTCCGGTAAACGCAAGTCTCAACATTCCAGACTCGGCTCCTACGTCGCCTCGTCCCGAAACGGTTGGACTCGCTACTGTAAAAGTTTACCGGACGTATGTCGTAATGCGTTTTATTTCATACTGCAATTATTAGATTTTTACTTAAAACTACAAAAAAAATTTTTTTCAATTGAAAATGATAAATAGTTTGATTATTGTTTTATTTCATTTGAGTCCGGTAAAATATTTTACCGGACCTGTTTATTTCATTTGAGTCGGTAAAATGTTTTACCGGACCTGTTTATTTCATTTGAGTCCGGTAAAATGTTTTACCGGACCTGATACCGTAAAGCCTCATTTTCCGGACTAAAATCATTAACTTAAACATGGGTTTTACGATGCAGTATGAAATAAATGAATCATTGATGCTTGCCTACATGATGAAAATGGTAATATTGATTACAATTATAATTATTTGTTTTTCATATTTTATGTTTTATGACAGTCTAGTGTGTATAAATTGTCTACTTTATGGTGTATACATTCAAAATTTCAAGCAATGTTGAGACTCAGAACGGGAGTGGATCTGGCATCTTTTCACAAGCTGCAAGCGGTAAATAAAGGCTATGAAGCTAAAAAGTCTTTCGTTTTTACGGAGGAAGAGCTTCGTAGATTTTTCGTTCAAGCTCCTGATGACATTTTCTTGTTTTTAAAGGTACTGATATACGATAGTTTTGACAGAGATTAGTGACAGTTGCTTCATTTTTCAGGTTGTCGCAATTTGTGGTGTGTTTGGTTCATGCAAAAGATACGAAATGTGTGATTTACGCATGTCTGATACTAAAACAGAAGGTTTTTCTTTAATCATTAACATTCGTCCATCGAAAACAGAGAAAGGTCGAAAATTTGCTATCATTGACGATTCTGATATAGAGTACCTATGTTAAGTTGTTTAACAAACACCTTTCTCTACGTCCCAAAAATGTACATACAGATAGGGTTTTTTTGAAGTACGCTATTGGGAAGTTGTTGTATCTCACATGTTCACAATCTTTTTAATTCGTTATGGTTTGTAGTTTTTTATTAATTATTCAAAATAGAATTCACATTTGACAATCAGAATAAAAATACTGTCAGAAACAAAAACTAGTAATTACAAAACATGGCTGGATGTATTTAAACATAACATTTCTTCCCTTACGAGGGTGAGAAGATGGCCCTTGGTTTCTTCTGCCTGAGCGATCTGCGTGGCGTCGCTGGTGATGTACGAATGGGAATACTGTATCTGTTGGTATCCTGTGATTGTTCTACTGGCGATGTTGGTGGAGTTACTGCTGTAGGGCGGTCTACATTTGAATGTTCCACCGGCGATGTTGAGTTCTGAACTATCGGTAGTGTTGCTGCAGTAGGGGTGAGAGATCATGCCGCCGTACGCGTTAGAGATGTTGCTGCCGTAGAGGAGAGAGGTTGGGTATAAGCACTACGAGGATGGTCTTCTTCTTCTGATTCTTGCTTCCTCAGCGGCTGGTCGTTTCCGCTTCTTCGTATTTGATCAATGTGTCGCTTATATCGTTTTCTCAGGTACTCAATTTCGTAGTGGAGATTCCCTATGCGAGCAAGGATGGTTCCGGGAACTCATTTGTCCATGCGAGGATTACCTGACATAAATAACACTGATTGATCCGATTGGAACGTGCGAAAAGTTGGCTGGAATGTAACATATTGTTTTTCAGTCATCCTGGTATATAAATCATCCGGTCTGACGAGGTCCAATCGTGTTCGGAGTGAGCGTCCCAGGAAAAGTTGAGACGGTGACTGATTCGTGGTCGAATGCGGTACTTTTCTGTACTGCCGAAGAAATTCATTCAGATTCTGTTGTAGAGAACTTCTTGTTGTTCCCATGGCTTTCATGGCATCCTTCACAGTTTGAACGCTGCGTTCGGCTTGATCATTTGTTGATGGATGGTACGGGGCTATTAGCTTATGGAATTTGACGCCCACTGCCTGTAGGAAGGCCTTGAATTCGACGGAGGTGAAATTGGTGCCGTTATCCGAGACCACTATTACGGGAACCCCATAAGCAGCAAACAGTTCGTCTAAAATAGAGATGGTGGCACTAGCCTTCATTGTGTTGGCAACTTTCACCTCAAGCCACTTGCTGTAAGCATCCGAAATGATGAGTAGCATCGTGCCTGCAAATGGTCCGGCATAGTCTACATGAATACGTTCAGATGGTCCCTTTGGGTATTCCCAATGGTGCTCTCGAAATTTTGATGGAGCATGTGCGTGTTTGGCGCAGTCGCTGCATGATCTTGCTGTACGCTCGATGTCTGCATCGATACCTGACCAGAAGACAAACGATCGTGCCAGTCCTTTCATTTTTACCATTACTAGATGTGCTGTGTGAAGGTCGGTTAGGAATCACAACTCTATGTTCAAAAACGAGACAATTAGCAGCTATCCTATAATTTACTTTCGGTGCTTTATACCCCGCACGTGCGAGGCACTGGCTCGATTCCAGTGGTCTCATAATTTTTCCAAGATGCGGATCTTTCCGCGCTTCTTGAGCGATGTATTGGTTGTTAACTGGAAGTTGTTTGATGTGTCCGACAATGAATTGATCGAATGCGTCGTATCTTCTTCCTTCTCTTGATGACGATAATTTTGGTGAACATTGGCAGGTACTGAAGCACGAGAGCAGTAGTCGGCATTCGCGTTCGCCTCTGTTGTTTTAAAAATACCGTTGTAGTCGAAATTTCCCAAAAAATCTGCATAATTTGCCATACGGCTGATGCACAGCACTGGTAATGACTTCTCAGGGTGCAGGATTTGCGACAGTGGCTTTTGGTCCGTTATTAGCGTCCAGTGACGGGCGTAGAGGTACAAAAAGAACTTTTGAACTGCCCAGACGATGGTTAAGGCTCTTTGTCGATCTGTGGGTAGCGTTGTTCCGTTGCACTAATCGTTCGACTTGCGTAGGCAATTCGACGCTCATTGCCGTTATTCAAGCAATGCAAAAGAACTGCGCCCAGTCCCGTTTTGCTAGCGTCAGTAGCCAACAGAAGTGGTAGCGATGGGTCGTATGACATTAAGACCTGAGGTGAGGTAAGTGTGCTTTTAATATCTTCATACGCTTTCTTGGCATCAGCTGTCCAGGTGAAAGACTCCCTCAACAGCATGTGTCGCAGAGGCCTGTCTTTGGTGGATAGATCAGGAATAAAAGCACTGTTATGCGTTGCTTTACCTAAGAAAAGTTGCAGTTCTTCTGGTGTTGTGGGTTTTGGAACATCTCTTACTGCTTTGATGTGTTTATCAGACTTATGCACTCCTTGTGCGTCTATTTTGTGGCCCAAAAATTCGACGGCAGGAGAAGCAAAGACACACTTGGAGCGATTTAAGCGAAGGCCATGTGATCGCAACTTTTCCAAGGTTGTTTTAAGAGTCGTCAATAGGTTGTCAACGTTGTCCGCAGGTATCAGGATGTCATCGAAGAAATTTAGCACATTTGGAATATCTTGCAAAACGGTTTCCATGCGGCGTTGCCAGATAGCAGGAATATTTGCTGTGCCATATACTGCTCTGGTTGGTCTAATGAGGCCGTGTGTCGGTGTATTTAATGTTAAGGCTTCGCTGAATTCATCATCGACCGTCAAGTGTGTGGAAGCGTCCCTAATGTCGAGATGACAAAAAATTGTGGCACCCTTCATTTGGTTGAATAGGTGCTCAGCTCTCGGAATAGGGTGTTCATCGATGATTATTCTTGGGTTAAGTGTTGACTTGTAGTTTCCGGTTATTTGAATTTCCCATTTTTCTTTGCCACGACATGGGTGGTTGATTCCCATTCAGAGTAATCTACCCGTTTATAAAAACCCGACGCGATTTTAGCATCAATTTCTTTAGCGTAAACGTCCCGCAGGGCTAGAGGAATCTCCCTGGCCTTTGCAAAGACGGGTGCAGCGCCTGGTTTAGATGCAATGTAGCAGGTGGGGCGGTGAGTTTACCTGCAATCTCGCCAAACACGTCTTCGTACCGCAAGAGGAGTTGGTTAAGATGTTCTTGTTGCCTGAAGGTCAGATTTGGAGTTGCTGTTGTCAGTAGATTGACCTGATTGGATGAGGAGAAGGGTGCGACGAAATTAATTTCGTGGGTAAACTGATTAATCCATTCTCTGCTGAAGAGAGTGTCAAAGTCACCTTCGACGACGTACAGGTTCAACTTACGGGAAGTTTTTCCGACAGTGACGTTGACAGGTATGCGCCCGATACAACTGATTTTGTGTCGTGTGTAACTTGCAAATTGTCTATCCGTTTTCTGCAATTGAAAAGTTGGCTTAATATTGCGCAAAGTGTTTTCGCTGATGATATCACATGGAACGCCGGTGTCTAATTCCATCTCCAGGTTTCGCCCATCGATCTGCACCGAGATCATCTTTCGGTCAAGAAGTGTCATAGCTTTTCCCTCGTTTACTTTCCGTAAATATTGTATGTAATCGACAGTAGCCACTGGCGGTGGTGTAGGTGTGAGTGTTTCCATGATTTGCAAAGTTTTGGGCTCTGCACACCTTTGAAATGTGACCACATATGTGGCATTCCGCATCTAGAAACTTGCACTGTCTTCGAAGGTGACGACCACCGCAGCCATTGCAATTAGTAGTTTCTCGCTGGTTTACTTCCTGACGTTGTCGTCGGCTGACCTGTCCCCTTTTAACATGGGGTTTCGCATAGCCCAGTTTATTTGTAGTCTCAGGAACTAGTAGTGAAGCCGATGTCTTTACTGCCACGGCCGTGTTACGCGTCGCCTCCAGAGAGTGTGCGATTTCGTACGCTGCAGTGAAAGTCTCTGGTTTTTTTAAAATAATTTCATCGCAAGTATCACGTGATTCAAGCCCATGGAGCATTTGTTCAATTAACATTCGGTCTAAAAATACACCATACTCACAGTACACAGCACCTTGCTTAGACGTGTTGAACGCAAACATACGAAATCGGATAAGCACCTGAACAAGAAGAAGAAGAATATTCTTTCCTCTGTTAAAACATACTGAAGTTGTGTCATGTACAGAAAGAACATGCTCACTAGAATTGGGATGCGCGAATTGCAGGCTTTTAGAAGAAGATAGTTTTTTATTTTCTTTATGTCCTACCAGTACATTAATTGAAATGAATGACTCCATTTTAAGGTATCTTAGATACAAAATAACGCTCCAGAGCAATTATTTTCTTCATAAGAACACTAGGGTTATTATGAAAAATTAACAGTATTTGTTTCCATGGATACAACTTTATTATGCACCACTGTCACAATGAAAATTAATGACAGCTCAGCTAATGTCACAAATCTAACTTAGATCAGCTAACTAGATCAATCTTAAATACTATATCACAGTAATTATATGAATTGAATATGAATATGAATTAGGTAAGAAAATTGTAGGACATAAAACCTTGAAGGCACCACGGGCATTATGAGCTAAGAGCCCGCGATTGTTGTACACACCTCGGGCCAAAGCCCTCGGTTAGTACACTAACAATCTTGGGCTCTTATTTTACTCACAATGCCCTTGGTACCTTAATAACTATTATTTTTGGCAGGTTTAAAACAATATATATCTTTATCAGGAGAAACTAAAGCTGTAGTAAAGTAATAGGTTTATATTCTCTGATACTACGACTACGTTTTTATTTAATGCATTGACAGCTGTTGTAACTATTAACCGATCCGCATCACTTTCATCTTGAGAGCGGGGATATTATTTGCAGCTAAAGTTTATATTAAAAAAATTAATAAAACGACATGAAAGATATTTTCCAGAAATTTTTCTTGATACAACTTTAAAGACCTGTCTCTTTCAAATCGAATATCTGGTGCAGTTTTCGTTTTTAGACGTCGATCTCTTTCATCAGATTTTATTCTATGGTTCTGATAATCGACAAAAACAATTGCTTTTTTCCATAATTACGAACAATAAAATTAATATATATCTAAAAGTGCACCATACTGTTGAACAAGTTGCGATTTGTTTTTATGTAATAACATTCCTCTGTCGGTCACAAACAGAATAATCTTTTAGTTCAGTAATATCTTTTGGAAATTGTACAAAGAGGTCGTAGAAAACACATTTTTAGGCGTTGGAAATTATATGTAATCGTATGTTATATTTAAATGTATTTAATCTATTTAAATTTGAGTTAGTTTAACAATTTAGAATTTTATTTGTATATAATGTTTATTAAATAATAATAATAATAATCGTACAGAATAAAAATTTACCTTTTAATGCTATATTTATAATTACTGTGTCCAAAACCCCTAGATATGAGGCAACGCGTGGAATTCAAAAAAGAAGCTATTTTGCCACTTTAAAGACGTTATTTTTCATTTTTGATAAATTTTAACATAAAATTTGAGATCAGCGACCCATAAAACCCTATTTAGGTAAGAAATAAAGTCAGAAAAAAATTTTTTTTGCTATCTTGGATCCGCCATTTTTTATTTTAGTTGAGTTTTAATGTCAAATTCGTAATCAGCGACCCCAAAAACCCTTAGTCATCTAATAAAAATTAAAAAAATAAAAGAAAAAATTAGACCTTCGACGCCATTTTGTAGATGCCATCTTGGTTTTTAGACCAAATTTGAGGCCAGATTCGTAATCTGTGAACCCATAAACCTTATGTTATCAAATATCAGGCGATGGTTTAAATAAATAAAGAAGTTATACATTTTTTTAATTAAGAATATATTAAAAAACACTTCTTTGTTAATAACAATTGAAAAAATAAAAAGCACACCTTCTC
The DNA here is from genome assembly GCA_940337035.1 of Agriotes lineatus. Classification (NCBI taxonomy): domain Eukaryota; kingdom Metazoa; phylum Arthropoda; class Insecta; order Coleoptera; family Elateridae; genus Agriotes; species Agriotes lineatus. Next base: position 22,005 of record CALNHX010002217.1, on the reverse strand, counting down.
ACCTATGGGGAAAACTTTTTCCGAAATAATAAAAAAAAATGTTCAAAATCGGTTTTGAGTCAACGAAGTTAGAACTTTTTTCCTTTAGTAAATGGACTATTGTGGACTAACGAGGATCTTGAGTGCATTGTTCAACTCTGGTCCCATGTATACACGAGCGTATTGATGATGTTCTGTATCAGCAATTTTGCTTAACTGTAGAGCCCAATCGAAGCGTTTGAAATAATCCTCTACCGTAGTAGAATCGGACGTTTTGTACTCACTCATAAAAAATGATGGTGTTTTTGTAGCAGGAGCTTGTTGGGTAGGTTGAGCAGCGTTGACTATTGCTGCCTGCGTTGCATCTGTAACCGCTTTCTGAATAGCATTTGCAAAGATGCCCGCAAAGGACTCGAGCATCTCGGGTGTTACAGACATCTTCCTTAATCCCACTTCTGACACCACTATTGTATCTCACATGTTCACAATCTTTTTAATTCGATATGGTTTGTAGTATTAATGTGTGTACAGATATCAATTTACCCATCCATTATAATAGCTACCTATTTAAGTAACAAGGAATGTAAGGACCTATTAACATTTGAGGTAGGCAAGTACAAGCCAAGACGAAGTCGCGGCTTGTTGCCTGCCGAAAATGTTAATAGACGATACATTCCCAGTTATATTATTATATTTTTCCCGCTGCTTATCGAAATTTTCCTAGAATTTTGAAAAAATCGTTTGGTTTGTCACCTGTCTCCAGGATTAGGTTTCGTAAGTCGTGTTACCTTTGAGTGTCACATGTCACCTAAACACTTGCAATTTATAAACAAAACGTCTAAATCTGCATCTTGCATTGCTAATTTTATTATCCTAGGAACTTAATAATAATAATAAGTTCCGTTGTCAAGAAGAAGCAGCAAACAAATATAATCACCGACTTACACGTTTTGTTACTAAGGCTGTATCACTGACTTACATGATCAGCAGCGGGAAAAATAATTATCTGTTCGACTCATTTGGATATCGCCTTTTTGCCTTTATTACTTCGACACGAAGTGTACGAAGTATTGAAATTCCCTCATATCGAAAACCACTCTGAGTCAAATATCTCTAAAATTCGAGCAACCGACTAATGAACCCACTATATCAAATCTCCCTCTCGGCGGTGCGGATCTTTTGGTGAAGATCCCAGCCCACTAGATCAATCCCCCGTATTGGGGGGTGCCTAAACGTGCTGTGCGGGGGATGTATGTTCGTATGTGTACACGATTCCGGTCGCCAGGAACCTTCCTGAAGTCTTGGATCGTTTTCATACGATAGGTCCTCCGAAAATGAAGGCAACATCAACTTTTGAGCTATGGTCGTCGGCAAAAAAATTTTTTTTTTGTTTTTTTTTTATAAATAACTGGTTCATAGCATTTCATTGTATTAGCGAAACGGAGTGATGCTGAGTATCGAAGTATTCTTGGAAAGCACGGAAGGGCGCTTTTCTTGGGTGGGGGTACCGTATATTTAATATTAAATTACAATAAAAACAAAAATTTTATTCCGGAATAAAGCTATAAAAGTATAAAATACTAATAAATACAAAAAAGCCAGCACACTTAATCCGTCATCTTTTACCCTACGTAGTCGAAGGTTGTTGAGGTGTCGATATCTTGTTTGGCCTGAATCCATATTGTCCTTCCTCCAGCTGGTGTTCTATTTTCTTTTTAAGTGTGTGCGAGCGAAATATCCTCCAGCAGTTTTTTTATTTGTTTATATTCTTTTTTTGTAAATTGGCACTATTATCCATATTCTCATATTCTCCGACCTCTTGGAATGCGTTTAGTCGTCAGTATTTTATTAATAAAATCTACATAGTATCGTTTACTAGTTTCTCCAACTAATTTTACCATTTCAAACATTATATTGTATATCCCTGTGGCCATCCCTCTTTATAATTTGCTTAAGGTTGCCTGTAGTTCTTCCATTGTAGTATCTGGTCCAGCTCTTCTTGTTTCTTCCCCAGTTACTCGATTTCTGTGTTTTTTGTTGGGTTGCGTCGTGTGTTTCGTTTGGATATGTTTAAAAGATCCTCTCCATCTCGCCATCATGTATTAGTGTCTTCCCCTCCATACCGATCATAAATTTTGATTCTTGTATTTTTCTTTTCCTTCAAGTTTTCAGTATACTGTAAACAAGCTTTAGGTTTTTAATAAAGTGTTTTTCCATTGCCGGTCCAAATTTGTCCAACTCCTAGTTATTGCTCTTTTAACTGCTTCTTTTACTTGGTTTCTCGTTACTTTGTACCTCTGTGTGACGTCTATTTTTTTCATATAGGTAATTTTTCTAAGATTTCTTCTTTCCTTTCACCACTTGTTTAATCACTGCAGATGATCACACTGTTCTTTTATTCTTTTTGTCCACCAATCTTAATTTTGCCACACATTTCAATACATTTCAGCATGGTCTCTTTGAAATGTTTCCATTATTTCGGTTTCTTCTTTGTTTTTATTCGTGATGCCCAAATTCCAGAACACGCTACTATCATTTCTTCAGCCAGCTCGTATTATTTTTGGTATACTCCTCTTAAATCCCATGAGGCAATACTTTAATTCTTCTTCTTTACAGTTTCTTAACTTGTTCTTATTGTTCCTTTTCGTAACGTGTATTTTCGTGTTGTATCCGGTATTTATGTGCATTACAAAATTTTTGTACTTGGCTTATCGATGTTTTGCACGTCCTGTACCTCCGGGTTCTAATTGTAAAGGGTGTTTTTTTAGAGGGATACAACTTTAAATTGAAATAAAACACAGAAAGATGTTTTTAATATCCATGAAATTGGCTTTATTTGAAAGATAATTTTATGGCATTTATGTTTGAATATGATTTTGGACATGTGACTGCCGCGGCTGGCGTGTACATGACGTAATCTGTAGGTCCAATTTTCACACACTCTTCGCAGTAAATCAGGCTGTATTTCGGCAATAACGCGTCGAATGTTGGCTTCCAAGTGCTCAATTGTTTCCGGTTTATCGACGTAGACATGCGACTTTACATATCCTCAAAGAAAATAATCTAATGGCGTCAAATCGCACGAAAGAGGTGGCCAGTTAAAAATCCATTTCGTGGATCTGTTAACTGGCCACCTCGTTTGTGCGATTTGACGCCATTAGATTATTTTCTTGGAGGATATGTAAAGTCGCATGTCTATGCCGATAAACCGGAAACAATTGAGCACTTGAAAGCCAAAATTCGACGCGTTATTGCTGAAATGAAATACAGCCTGATTTACTGCGAAGAGTGTGTGAAAATTGGACCTTCAGATTACGTCATGTATACGCCAATCGCGGCCGTCACATGCCCGAAATCATATTCAAACATAAATGCCATAAAATTATCTTTCAAATAAAGCCAATTTCATGGATATTAAAAACATCTTTCTGTGTTTTCAATTTAAAGTTGTATCCCTCTAAAAAAAACACCTTTTACCTTCCTCTCTCTATTATTATTTTCTTGTATTCTACTTTAGCGTCTCCACCTTTTGTTCTCTCGTCTTTGGCAACGTTTCACAGTTTTGACTGAACACTTATGTTTTCACTGCTTAGTAAATTTGTCATTTTCCTGATTTATTTCAAGCCTCGCGAAAATAGCTTTGTCACTCTGGTATACCCAGTTTCTCCACTTCTGTATCTGCTCTAAGGTTATCTTTAATAAGCCGTTGCACTCGCTCACTTACTTTCTCTTCTTTTATCTCTATTTCTCTTATTACTACATTGCTTTTACGTTTTTCTTTCTCTTACTTTCTAGTTTCTCTTCTTAGTTCTTCTTTTTTTTCCAACGCGTAATTCTGGTGACCTAGTTACTTTTTTGCTGCATTTGCGCTGTGAGCTTCGATTTAATTTTCTATGCTTTTGGGCGAAATTCCAGTTAAATTGTATTCTCCTCTCTCTCTCATATTAAAGCAAAAACGAAGTAAAGCGGAAAACCCTCATTATTGCCAACTTTTATTGTCTGAGTTATATGGGTTGCTTGTGCTACTTAATCGCATACCCACTAACGGGATTCATGATTAACAAAAGTTAAGTTGGAAATTATTTTAATATTCGAAAGACTCGCTCTTGAAAAGCACCTGCAAGCTCTCGAGGATTGGCATGATTCTGTGCTTCGGCGATTAATATTGATTTGACATCTGTATTAAAAGATAGGGACAGCCACCCTTATCAATATTTCCTAGTTAAATAATGCTACATTTTTATGAAAGTTATGTTATTTGGCTTATAATTAATAACTAAGCTAACATTAGGAACCTTAACTCAGAATTGTGCTAAATTTACACAATTTTTTTATTGAAAATTAACAATAGAGCCACTTTGTATTCTGTTCGTTCTCATAACATGCCGAAGCAGCAAAGGCACGCGCAACAGCTGTACGACCTGAAAGAAAAATAAAATTGATAAAGCTACTGCATTTGGTAGATCGTTATGACTAAAGTAAATACAAAACTGAAATAGAAAAAGATTAAAATAAGCACTTGTAAGTTGGTAGGAAAATCATGATAATTAGGTTGGTTGCCTAGAAAAATTTGGTAACGAAAAAGGTGTATTTTTTAAAATTAGAGGAAATACATACATTTAACAAGGCTCGAAAAAATTATTGCTATAAGAGCATACCTTGTTACGTATTTTTTAGTTAAACTGGTATAATAGTTATTTACACAACGAGTATATAAAACGCCATTATTTCGGAGGCATGAGAAAGTTTAACGAATGAGCCGAATGCGAATGTTTTAGATCTCACAAGTGCAAATAAGAAGATTTAGTTTCATATTTTTTTCTTGTCTACCACATAATTATGTTAATAGAGATATCAAATTTCAAATTTAAAACTCGCTAAAAATCATGCTTTCATTGTTTTAAATTGAGAACGTGCATGGTATGCAATAAGGTCATACTTTTATCGTATGGAAAGTGCCAATAATAACCTCCTTTAGGAAGCGGTAGTCGAAAAAATAATTAGAACGTTGCCATTTGGCATACAAATGCATGCCCAATCCAGATTACGTACCAGGGACCTTACACAGACTTGGAATTTTGCTAAGACTAAGGAGTTCCAACCTTAGCAAGGGAGCTTTTGATGCTACACATGGTAGTAGCATGAGACCCACGGCTTTACATCACTTCCAAATGATGGCATTCTGTAGAGGTTTTCATCCACATTTTTTTTTAAAACCTCAACCTGATTGGGGATCGAATTCTCGACCCTTAGATCAGTAGTCAGAATGCTTAACCACTGAGCTATGGAGCCCGGCTACTTTTAAGGTTATAAACCATTTAGTAGTTTAAAACGCAACATTGCAAATACCGAGGGCATTTAAAACATACGAACAACCCCAACGTAAGATAAAAGCTAAGTCACTAATTATGATGTTGACGCTGTTGTTATATTGGGAAAATACTCGAACGATTGTATTTTCATACAACAAAAAGCGTTTTTCGTAAAATTACAACCTTAGAATGATTTTAATAGAGGTGTCGTTATAATAATTAATTAATAACGTAAACATAAACGGTCCTAAACTGGTCTTTGAGAGACGCATAAGTAAATTTGTTTGGTTGAGGAATATTCACCATGAAGCTTGCAATGTTGTAATGTAGAGTTAAATAATCTGCAAACTAGTCTAAACTGTTATTTTAATTCTTCGTTGATTGTTAAATTCGTTTATTTTATCAGATTAAGAAAGATAGCAATTATTTTCTTCATTTTTTTCTAATTGTTTCTTATTTGCCAATAGTGGTTTAATGACGTTTCTATTTTTTCAAAGTCCGGATAACTAGACAAGCTTTTTTATACATTTTAACAACATATTTTTTATCTAACACTATATTAGAAACGTTTAATAGTTATTGTATCTCAACGAAAGTTAATAGGAGTAAGCTATTTTAAAGACCAATAAACTGCTTTTTCTATAAAACTGGTACGTAATTAACAAAGAAAAAATTTGTCGATGCCTTTTATCAACAGTATTTAACCATCGTGGAAGCTGCATCTACAATAACCAAAGCAAGTTATCGCAAGCGAAATAACCTTTTAAGCCAAAAATCATCACCTTCCGGACAGTCAAGCTTAATGTTGGTTGTCAGGGAATGGATTTTTACTTCCCTCGTCTGAAAGACGAAGGAAGTATTGTAATCGCGAAAAATCACCTTCCGAGATTTCTCCAGATCTTCACTTTTCAGGGTCCCTAGATGAAAAACAGGTTTTCTCAATTCCGTCTGCCTGCCTGTCTGTCTGTCTGTTTGTCTACCTGTCTGTCCGTCTGTCTGTGTATCGGTCTGTCTGTCTGTCTGTCTCTCTATTGGCAGTATAGCTCAAAAACTATTTGTCGGAGGAAGACGATATTTTGCATACATATTATATATCTACCTAGCATGAAACCGGTACAATTTCATAGAAATATATACAGGGTGAGCACCTTAAAAAATAAAACGTTATTTATTTTTGCTTGAACTGAAGAATACATCAAAGTACTAATTTGTACATAGTGCTGGCTTTATCCTTGTCAAAATGGGAATAAAACAATACAGAATAACTGTTCTACGAGACAAAAAGAAATAACGAATAAGTGCCTTACCTTAAATAGACCTCACTCGCAAGAATAGCCAGCGCTGGCTGGCGTGGCGCAGTCAGCGTAGCAGTGGTTCACCGGTTAACAAAGGAATCCAATGTTCGGGCTCGTTTGCAGACACTAGTTCGAATCTCATTAAAGATAATATTTTTTTTTATTTAAAAATTTAATTTAGTATTATTAGAAACGTGAAGATATTTTTACCCACAGTTTCCTTCGACTTTTAAAATTAGTTAGTGTCAGAACGCCCACTTGTATCCTCATAAAACTATAAACTAGCCCAGAACAATGCCGTCTTGGCAATTGATTTTGCTTGCAGAAAGCGGACCGCTGGGCCCGTGCCCATCTGGAAATGTCTTGGTTTCTCGGTTGTCCCATCTGAGTAACTCAAGATAGAATATTATGTCAAAAATATTAAAACACTGCTCTTAACCGTCATTTTGCTAAAGGAATATATGTTTATCGAAAATACAGCTTTGCTCAATTTTGTGTCACAACGTCCACTGCGAAGGAAGTTTTGAGTAAAGCCCTTTACATATTTTTAAAATACCGTCTGTTCTATAAAAAAGGCCCCGCCTTCTAGCTACTTTATTATTTATTTTAGACCCAATAAACCTTATATCAAATCAAATGGCACATAAAAACCTACATTTTAACACTATCAAAAAATTTTTATCTTCAATTATTTCAGAGCGGTGACGTCACATACAATTTTTTTAAATGACACTGTATATATTTTTTGACATTTTTTGGTAGAGGTTTTTTTTCTCTTTTCAACAATATAAATATTTCATGCACTCGCATAAAAAAAATTTCGTGAAAAATTACAAAAACTTTTTCACAGTGGGAGGCCATGATACAAAACTGTAAACAAAAGTGTAACTCAGAAAAACAAAACAAATAGTAGCCAAACGCTTTAACTGTCAGATTTCAGAATAATCTAAAGTGTTTATTGTTTTGTTTTTCTGAGTTACACTTTTGTTTACAGTTTTGTATGGTGGCCTCCCACTGATAATAAAGTTTTTTAATTTTTCTCGAAAATTTTCTTATGTAAGGGCATAAAATATTTATATTGTTGAAAAGAGAAAAAAAACCTCTACCAGAAAATGTAAAAAAATATATACAATGTCATTTAAAAAAATTGCACCTACGTCACCGCTCTGAAACAATTGAAGATAACAATTTTTTGTTAGTGTTAAAATGTAGGTTTTTATGTGCCATTTGATTTGATATAAGGTTTATTGGGTCTAAAATAAATAATAAAGTAGCTAGAAGGCGGGGCCTTTTTTATAGAACAGACGGTATAAGTTTTGTTTTTAAAGTTACGAACAATTGAAGAATCGGCCATTTTCAGAGGTTTCTTGGCAATAACTTTTTTTCTAATTAATCGATTTTGACCATCGAGAGCTTGTTTTATTTGGTTTTAAGCTACATAAGCTTATATTTTTAAAATTTTTAAATTGCTTTTGTGCATTATTGAATGCAAAAAACCGTTTTTTCATTACTTTGACGGCCATTTTGAATCACTTCTTCACTGATTCAGCTGTTACTTTGTAGTTCGTTTAATTCTACGGATTTTCTTCTACAAAAATACATTTTCACTTTTCAGGTAGTAGTTTTGTCAAAAGTACGAGGTATTTTCAACAATTTGACTGGACTCTTCTGAACGCAATTGGAAATCTTTTCTACTAATTTGGCGTACTAGCTGAATTTGATGAGCATCCTATTTCAAAATTTACTCTTCTGGATGTTGTTTTGTTTCAAAGTGAATCGATAGCTTTCGTGTTGTTGAAATTCCCAGTAATGTCCAAACATTTTGAGTTTTGCGCTCATTATTTTTAACCCTTGCTGTGCGTGGTTTTATTAATATTTTGGCATAATTTCTCCATATTTGGTGACTGGCTTTCGAATAGTGCCAGCCGGCATTCAAAATTCGACAAAATTGTTTTTAGACAGAATAGTGCTGCTTCAACTTGCAACAAAAGATCTATTTCCCTTGTAGACTATAGTGTTCAAATAAAGAACATAATTTTTATAGTTTAATTTAAAACATGCAATTTCTACCAAATCAAAGTCGAATAAAAGGCTTGCTTTCGCGCCACCCTGCATATTGCTGCAGAAAAGTACTCCACACTTAACCTGTTGGGTGCCAATTCTATTGCAAAAGTTTCGAGTAAAAATGTAACATTTACGAAAATGCCCAGTATCAATGTTGTAGGTTTTAGTATTCGAAGCAAGTACCTCAAGCAGAGCATCGTAAAGGGACAATGGGCAGAATGCGTAATACGTAAGTTGACGTGCTTATTATGAGCAATAATAACTTAATAAGTAAGGACGTCAGGTTCAACAACTTTCCATTATATGCTTAGACGACACACAGAGTAAATGTGAAGCTACATAAGACATGTTACAAGGAGATAACTCGTAACCAAAGAACTAGCCAACGGCTAGTGTAGAATATCATTAATGTGTTTATTCATAACAACGACAATAGTACACAGAAAGTTATAACATCGGCTTCGTGAACGCTAAATTAACCTAGGATTCGAATTGTTAATGTACCGATTAATATGATAGATTTGGTGAGAGGTTCGTGCAAGTTAACATATCTGAATTTGTAAGGGCATGCGGAATGGATCAAACGAAGCAATAAAAGAATTAATGAAAAGCGTGAATTAGTTTGATAATCAAAAGACGACGAAGTCTTCTCGAACAAATACTTCTGACATTTTATTGTAATTAAATCAATAGTCTCATAGGGTTTTACCCGCTTACTATTATAAACTAAATAATGTTAATAATAATAATTAATTAATTACTGTTACAAAAATCCTCTAAATGTTCTTTTACAGTTGTAGTAAATGACGAGATTTTTCTTTATCCAATTTACATGTTCTAAAAACTTTCCACATTAATATAACTGTAAAGGAATATTTGCAGCATTTTTGTAACAGTAATTCATTAACAGGGCTAGATTAGATTTCTAGAAACCATTTAAGTAGATATTAATTAGAATTAAAAAATATTTCTCCTGAAGACCGCCTTGTATAAAAACCGTAAAAATTATGCAAACATATTACTTTGCGGTAAATAATAAAAAATCTAAAGAAATAATTAACATCTTATATTATTTTTTCCAATTATAAATCTTTAAAGCCTTTATATAAAAAATATTAATTTTAATATTAAGTTTTGGTATGTGAAATTATGAAAAATACTTAAAAAGCCGAATAACCAATTTTTAGCCAAAGTTAAAAAAAATTATGTTTTGTGGCCTTGAGATTGTTTAATTTGCTAAAAATAACACACTCTAAAACAGTCTCATTGAAATCCTACTTAATTTCAGGAAAATTGCACTTTTGGGTTTTGAGGTTAAAGAGGTATTTAGACAAGCAGAAATCATTGACGAAGACAATTTCTTTGAAAAATCATAAATGAAACATTTGCTCATATTATGCCGGCTTTTTGGCGGTGACTGTATGTCATAGTAGCCCAACCATAAATGCATAGAACAGAGGATGAAATAAAACGGGGTGAAAAGGAAAAACTGCTTGAAAATTAATTCGCATGATCATTAGTCCACGCGCAAACAGTAATAATAGAATCCTACCACAGATCGTGGTTGGCCAGCGAATATTTTGCTTCAAAAGAAAACTACCATATTCTTCTGCAGTGATCAAATGACAAAACCAAATGTAACCTTAAGTCAACAGTTTTTACGAGAAAACTGAGATTTTAAAGCGTCATTCAAAGAGAACCCTGTACAGAGATGCCATGTTGTTTCGGAAGAAATTACCGAAAAGGAAAAAGGATACCGAAAAACTATCCTCCACTGCTAAACTGCGCAAGTGTTCGAAAAATAGGAGGGCCTCTTGTAATTCCACAAGCTACTAAAACTGTTTAGGCGACCCGAAACGCACCACGGCGTTTGAAGTCGCCGGACCTACAAGAAAAATTTGAGCGATAAGTTCGGATCGTCAGAAGAAACAATTTAACAAATAGCGCCAGTCTAACAATGTTACGTTATTAGTGCAGCACGTTTGAGAAATTTTGAGGTCTTGTGTCTCCAACTTTGAGTTAGCTATGGGTAGTTCATATTGGAAACTGCAAGGAAAGTCAGATCAGGTAGAGAAATGAGGTAAAGGTACTGGGTTGTTCGAAGGCATTTGCCCCGTCGCCCTTCATGGCTATGTTCTGTAATCAATAATTATGTTACATGATTTTGCTTTTAGTTCAATTTAGATATTTCAATCAAGGACGAATTTTAGTGTATCATCCTTGCATTGCTGAAAGTGGGAGGCTTGGGCTTCTTCAGAATTTTTTTTAGAATTTCATTACTGATTTGCAATCGAAAATTCTGAAAGAGTTCTGTACACTGGATAATTTCTATTTGCTCTGGGGTATAAAAGGGTAAAATAAATTGTGGCACATGCTGATGATTGCTAGAATTGGTATTATCTTGTAGTTGTATTAGTGCTGCAATGTACAATGGTTATTAAAGAATATAGCAGTTTTAAAACAAATGTTTTCTGTAGTTTAAGTAAATTCATTAAAATACAATTTTTAATTGTACACATCTCATCTCAAAATCAGTTTGATATGTTCTAGACCAAATTTTTATTCTAATTAGTAGATACTGAAATGTACTGCTTCTTACATACATTACCTGTGCTCACTTACTACATCAATTTTCGAGAGCATTATTATCTGCACTGTCTCATGCATAGTTTTGAAAGGTTTAAATTTGAACCAGGTAAATAAATCGTCATTCCGGCGGTTTCATGGTTATTTGCTAATAAAATTTAAATTTGTTCATGTCTTATCTCGCGCAAAGAAAAGACACAACAATTTCAAGGCTTTGAGGGCCTTCACCACTACGAGCGTCGGCGTCTAGCTGGTTAGCTTCGCCTTATTGTATTCTACAAATGTCCCTTCGATTTTAGTGAAATTTTCAGGGTTTATTACATGAATTAAGTGCACATTCCGAAGTCGTATTTAATTAAGTCAGTGGTGGGTTTGAACGGGGCTTTTCTTTAGGAAGTTTGTGTTGCACGCGCAAGTAAACATAGCTCGCGAAAAGGGCTCTCTATTAAACGCTTTGCTCAAACAGCAATTATAAATGTAAATGCCTTTAAAGTGTTCAACTTTCGTGCCGTACAGGCGCTTATTTAATGTATGGTTCCTTTGTAAACAGCTCGAATTGGGATTTAGCCTGTGAAAAAGCGAAAGGGCGTCTAATGAAAGTTAAAATTCATATCTGACTTGATCCTTCTGTGCTTAGTTTTCGTTTCACAATACCGATTTTATAATAAAATCTATATTTTTATGATGTTATAACGTTTGAATCGTATCTTATATTAGTCCTATTCAAATATATACAGGTTACCTAAAATTGTACGGACATGGCAATTCCATGAGTTGGAAAAGGAATACTAATTTCCATAAGAGCAGTCGAAGTATAAAATGCAATATTTACCTTGGTAGCTAGACAACAAGTAGCTATGGTACCTACTGGTTTCCTAGCTACCAAAGTAACTACTGCTTTCCTTTTTCGGTTACTCTTATGGCAAATAGTATTTGAACCTTGTCCAACTTGTTCCGTACAATTTTAGGCAACTTGTATGTATATTATAATATATAAGATATTTTTGTAAAAATGTACAGATATTCAGCGTTCTGCACTGGTGGACGTAACATCCAATTCGCGCAAGTTGAGTATTTTTTGTTAGCTCACTTCGAAACTACTAATGTATATATTCCGTATAAATACATAAACTTCGACCTTGATCAGGGATTGTTAAAATTTGACAGGTGAATGACAATCCTAGTTGCAAACCACCTTGATTGAAGTAGTGATTCGTCCATCAAGTACAACAAAAATTAATCAAGCCGATTGAAGTAGCATTTTTCATCCACAGGGCTTTCAGATAAGAAGCAAGTAAAAATACCTATTTAATAAAATGATTGCCAAAGTTTGACAATAAATAGCCCAGCTTTTATAATAATAATAAATTTTATTCCATAACTCAAATATATACAGTTTCTAACTTAACACGCAAAATACTAATGGAACCTTAAGATGAGGTTCGCAATTCTGCTTTTTAACTTTACCTTAAATATAATAGAAAGCAGAACGTCAAAAACATTACCTAACTAAATTACAGTTTATGGTGACATAACATATTTATTAAAACATTCACAAGATTAACTAAAATCCATGAAATGAAAACCAGCAGACAATTGCCGTGCAGGATACAAAATAATGAAAAACCAAACATCAATTTACATTGAGACAATAACCGAGTTTGAAGTAAATACTCGAAGACGGCGGCTTTAAATCCATTCAAAGGTAAATCTTTCTAAGAAGCCGGTAATTTGTTTAATACATTTACAGTATAGGAACAGTTAAAGTCCATTTATGTCTTAAATTTAAATTGTGTACGTCAGTTCCATAAATGATTTTATTACAAAGATAAGGCGGTTGCTTTTAGAAAATTAATTTAAAAAAACCGAGCAACTTTGACGGAATCTTTTGTTTTTCATGTTCAGCCAATTTGTTTCAAGAAGTGTGTGAGAAATATGTTAAAATATTTTAATACCGTGGATATATCTCAAGCAAGCAATTTGCACTCTTTGAATCCGTCTAATGGTATCAAAATCTAAACGGGAATCATCAATTTCTGAGCAAAACGTAAAATGGGAGAGAACCAAAGATTCACAGAGACTAGTTTTGACCGTTTTACTGAGGTAAGACCTGTGTGGATATAGTATTCTAAGGTTGCCATATGCTTTCTGAATGTATTTGAAAATTTGTTGTTTATATCTAAACATTTTTTGTTTTCTTAACATTACAGCACACAAGATTTAATATTAAGGCATGTTGTTGGTTTGCCTTTGCTAATAAATTAAGATTACTCTTTATGGTAGTAGCTGCGTTATCGAAATTTTCCGGTAAAAAAGAATAGAGACCTGAGTATCTTCGGCGTAATGATGCAGCCTGACAGTATAAATGACATATAACAAAGGCCCAAGAATAGATCCTTGTGGAACACCTCTTTGAACAAATCGTGCTGTAGACATACGACCATCAATCATAGCCTGTTGACTTTTGTTAGAAAGGTAGTTTTTTCCTAGGGTAAGAGCGTTAAGACCAAGACCAATGTCATTTAAAACAGCTATTAACAATTCATGCTTAACAGTATCGAACGCTTTACTAAAATCTAACACACTTAATACTGTTAATTTTCCATTATCAGAAATAGCTAAGATATCATCAGTTGTATTTAGCAAAGCCGTAACATAACTATGAGGTGATATAAACCCTGACTGAGAAATTGGAAGGAGATTATAATATAATATTATAATAGGTATTTAAAATTCTCAAATTTGATCTAAGTGTTTAATAATACTTACCTTTAAGATTAGAGCCATAAATATGCTGAAATATGTACAATTAGCACGTCATGTAGTGGTCTTTAAAAAACCTAAAAGGATTTTGCTGTAAAATTATTGAGATAGCCAATATTTGTATGCCTTGTAATGAGCATGAGATTTCATCTGATTGCACCCGCCATGTTAATTAAATATATTTATCTTCATCAGTGTTGTTTACCAAATTAATTTGAGTACCGTTAAGAGCTTTAGCAACGTACTCACTGCAGTTATAGATCATATTACCGCGCTCAGTGCGGTAATAGTTATTCCCGCAATTTTTACAAAACAAAGAATATTGAACCCGAATTTATTAATGACAATACACGTTTCGTTAAATTCTCATAACCATATCGTTAATATCTGTAACATGAGATTTTTATATCCTGCTTGAAATGCCAATGATACTGCCTTTCATCTCATTTAATATTTCCCTTTAAATTATCAGCTGCCGCATGCAAAAGCAAATCTAGAAGGCCTGAAAGCTCCAAATATAGGAAACCAAGTTACAGAAGCTTTAGAAATAGGATTACATACGAAAAACGGACAAGCAAAATTATATTGAATCACGTAAAAACGGTTATCAATCAAACAAGAGAATCATCTCTACAACGTGACAACCAAAAAGGAAACCTTGGATATGAGGAGAGATACTAGATATAATGTAAATGAGGAGATTGCGCATAGATAACAACAAAGTTAAATGTAAGTGGCATACGGAGGTAAAGAAATATTACAAAATTCTTTAATCTGTATAAATAGGTGGGAGAAGGAACTGAAATAGTGGAGAAAAGATGGTCAAATACTATAATCAACGATAATAGTAAAAAGGTCACCCACATTAATGAGATATTAATAACTTATTTAAACTATATTAAAGAACTATTCACGAACCGAAAGAATATAATTTCCACTAAGTTCAGCCGGGTCCTCCATCGCGATATATGGGGCGAGAGGTACTATTAGAAATATCACACCGATGATAGTTCCTGGCTCAGATGAAATCCCATTTAAAATGTTCAAATTCCTAATAGAAAATAAAATGCATAAATAAAGAAAAATTTTCAATCGTATCTACGAGCAAGCATCAATCCACTGATTATTAACTCCGAAGAATAATAAGTCCCGTGAACGAGATACTGACAATTCCATGTGCTATCGAGAATTAAAAAAAATGTTATTTATTGCATCGCAAAACTCCATAATGCTTTACCCTAAATATCAAGTTATGGTCGGTTAGCTGGTTTCGGTATCAGTTAAAACAAGTATAGCAAGTCCATAGATCCTTACGTTGTTAGCGGTTTAAATATTTTTTTATTCATTTTGTTAAAATCTGGTATTTTTCATTTCATTCTTTTAGCTGTAATTCTTGAAATAATATTTAATTTTCCGATTCTGTATCTTGTATAATCTTTGGTTCATAGATATCTACTTAGTATTAAGTAATCGCTGGGTTAAGTGTTAGAGCACCCGATATCTTACAGCTCAGGCTGAACTTCTCCTCGCCATTTGAATTTGTATTAGTAAAAAAGATTTTTTTAAATGTTGATTTGAATAGCTGTTTTAAATTTTTGATTATTTGTTTTCGTATTATCAAAGTAAAAGGCAATCGTTAATATACTCAAGCAAGTTCCATTTAGTCTAAAAGTAATAGTAGAGAGCTTCAAATAGAGAGTTTTAGCAGGCGTTTTATTGGACACACCACAAAAAGGTGATTGAAATATTAAAATACATGAAAATAGACAACAGAGATATTCGCTCCTTAGTAAATGTATACTCAAACAAAAATATCTCTGTATATGTGGAAAGAAAATCAGCTCTAGGTTCAGAGAGGAGCGAGATAATGGCGTATATCCTCAACACAAATCTTCAGTATTTATACACACACAATTGCATTACGGCCCATGCAGAACGTCGTAGTGCTAAACCAACTTCCTTCATTGATTTCTGTTTTAGGCGGTTTTGCCATTCTCGTATCCTTGGGTTTTTCAATTACTCATTACGTTGTCCCTTCATCTATCCCTGTGTCTTCTTCGTGTTGTTCTTTCCCGTTGAAGCTTGTGTTAGTGATTTTTTTGCTATCTCATTCTTACATTCTCCACTGATGTGTGAACCATCTTATCGCTGTTTCTTTATTCATCATACAAGGTCAGGTGCTTAACATTCGTTCGAATATGTTAACGAGTTTTTTCCATGCTTTTTTTAAATGTTCGCGCCTAACATCCGTAGCAGACTACTGATGGTACCATTGTTTTATGCAGACGTAGTTTGAAACCTTTGAATACTGAGCTACCTTGCATTATTTCGTTCTGTGGGCACATGCATCAATTTCCCGCCATTATCCTTGAGGTTATCTTGTTTTTCACTATTCTTCTTACATCCCATTCATTCCCTGAATTTATTTTTCTTAGCTTTGAAATTGCTTCTAGTACCCCTTAGTGTTGGAACCGCTACTTCTTCTTTGTGGTCAATTCAATAGGTTTTCAAAGTGCTCTCCCAAAATCTCAAATTTTCCTTTGATCGCATAAGCACATGGCACTTGGTTGAAAACGTTTTTCGACGATACCAACTGATTTTTCTAGGTTTTCGAGGTAATTTGCCGCGTCGTCTTTTCTTGCAAATTTTTTGCCTTGCTTGAGTTATTTCCACTTTGCCTTTTTTCTTTCTTAATTTCTTTTTTGCATTTGCCATTAAACCAAGTGTTCCTATTCGTTTCCTATGTCTCGTTATCTACTTATGCACGGCCTTATTTATTGCTGTCTTAATTGTCTTCAATTTTTCTTCAACCGTATTTACGGTCTTAGTCCATTCATATTAGCAAAGTTAGAAAAAATAAATTACAAAGTTTTGCCGTTTGGAGGTTATACACACCAATGGAAGAGCTTTCAAAAACAAAAGAGTTTCCAACTTAGAAGTGGTAGCTTTACCCCAAAAACCACCCCTAACGCGCACTGCGGTGGTTTTTAGCGTTTTTCTCAGAAACCATTGGTCGTACAGAAAATATTATACGTATCAAAAATATTCCCTAACAAATTCTCAATAAAAAGGTTTCACTTACCAATTAAATTTTTTCCAATGCATTTCGAGTAACAAGCTATCAGAGTGGGGGGTTGCTTTCAGCGCAGATTAGTGACGCGAGTTTTTGGTCACAATGCTTCACCCGACCTTAAATTTTTTGCATTAAGCCTCTTTTCCTACATGGCAAGGATTTATGACAGAAATTACTTCAACCCTGTCATATGTGCAGTCAAGGGTTCTCGCACTACTTCCGACCCAGTTAAGTACTATACTGACCGTTTTGACCTACGCAGTAGAGGAAAGCAAAAAACGTGGACAATCTACGTGCATCATGACCTTTGACTAACCATTGTATATAAAAGCAAAGGACATCGTACTACTAAACAACGCTGAACACGGAAAATTTACGAATGTCGTTGTCAGATTGGGAGGATTCTATTTGTTAATGTCGTTCTTGGGATCAATCGGATTTATTATGGCTGACAATGAACTTGCAAAATTATGGTCATCTGTATACGCTTCTACATCTGTTTCTAATATACTTTCGGGCCATGCATACGCAAGAACGATTCGAGCTCATTGCCTGAATTTTTGAGTTATTTCCATGATAATTTTTGATGAAATTGAAGTTTCAAAGGAAGACAAAGACTATATCCAAGCTTTGCTCACTAGCATTAAAAAATAATACTTTAACTTCTGACAGCTTAATAAATGACGACACCCTTACAAAAATTGGATTAAAGTTTTCAGAAACAATAAACGCGAAATTGGAAAAACTACAAAATTATGGTTGCAGTATTTAGAATTAGTGACCACTGTAATCCATTTTATTCAAGCGGAATGCAAGGGGAATTGGGAACTTCATTCGCGTTGCGTTAGAGCAATGCTTCCAATTTTGCATGCAACTGGTCATTTTCGGTATGCAAAGTCATGTCAGCTTCATCTCCAGGAAATGGATTGTTTTAATCAGAATTTGAGTAACGAAAAAATATCAACAATTTACACAGCAGGGTTTTTTTTACATTAAACATTGGTCCGGAATTTGGTCGGATATAACTATTGGGCAAACGCTCATGAGATGCATGAAGTCTTGGCGGTCTGGCTCGTGGAAGAGGGTTTTTTAAAAAGTGTTCTGAATAAATGGATTCTCGGACTGGTATGACAAGAAAAACGCTTATTGCTCGAAATCCATTGGAGAAAAAGGAATTGGCAATGAATATTTTTTGTAGAGAACTTTATAAGGAGCATTTTTAGTAAGTATAAAATTTTCTGTGTGACCAATGGTTTCGGAGAGAAACGCTAAAAACCACCGCAGAGCGTGTTAGGGGTGGTTTTTGGAAGTGAAGCTACCACTTGGGAGTTAGGAACTCTTTTGTTTTTGAAAGCTCTTGCATTGGTGCGTATAACCTCCAAACGGCAATACTTTATAATTTCTTTTTCCGATTCGACCATTATAGGTCTAATATAAATGGACTATCTCAGATAATATTTCCTAGATGTTTGATGTTCTTTTTATTTAACTTTTTTCCAATTTTTGTTTAATTTCCGCCAGTTTTCATGTATTTTTGCTACTCTTTGTCTTACTTCGGTTCGAATAGAAAAGTGGTCGGGCGCACAGTTTGCTTTTCTGAGATTTCTTACATCTAGGTGCTTAGTCGCATGTCTTGAGTCTATCAACAAATGATTGTTTTGGTTGGCTGTTTCACCATCTGGAGAGATCCATGTAACCTCGTGAATGTCTCTGTTCTTCCAATGATCATCTTATGTGCTGAAGCGAAGTTTATCGTTGGGGCTCCATTGTCGTCGGTAACATCATGAAGGCTGTGCTTCCGATGAATACTTTCCCATTCAGATCTCTTATTATTATCCTCATGTCATTTGTGCTGCATTTTTCGTGAACTGATCTTCGTGTTCATCTACTTTCTCGTTCATTTGGGTACAAGCGCTTATAATAGGGGTGTTATACAACTTAGCCCTAATTCTCAGCAGGCAGATGCTTTCATTGACTGCTTTAAAGTCTATGATTTGTGAGAGAATGCGTGCGCTAATCAGGAAGCCACATCCGAATTCATGCTTTCCATGTTCGATCCACTGCAGAATAAAGTAGGGGTTCTTAGTTCGTATATCTTCGCCTAGCCGTCGTATCTCTTGTATGATCGTAAATATCTAGTCCCTTATGAACTCCTTAAGAACTTTTTGTAATGCGCCAGATCGGTCTAGACTACCACAACAACTACGTCAGGATCTCTGACCAAAGTATCCAAGTAAATGACGCACAGTTGGAAGTATTCATGAGCGTCCATAGCCTAACAGGTGTTCTTCGGATTATTATAAGTGAAAAATGCTCGATGACCAACTCTCTAAAAACACACTTCGCTAAGAGGATAATATCTTCCAAGGTGGGGACGTTAAAATGATTTTTTTATACAATTTAATATTTCCAGGATGACCGCACAACAAAATAAACACAATGAGTAAGATAACCGCAAATGTAAGTAAAAACGGCAAGTAAATATACACAGAGGGCAACAATCAAGGAAGTTTAAGCTGCATACCCAATAACCTCGAAATGTAAACAGTGGCCAATGAAGCCAAAAATATAAAAGGCTTTTTCAGTGCTACCCACTAACAATTCAACACAAAATGCGAAAATATCCATTTGTTCAAATTGTTATTATTATTTGGAAAGTATAAATATTATCTATTATATAGATATGAATATTTAACATAGTTGAAACTCTTAACCATTAATGAAATGCTTAAAGTTACTATATTTTTATGCAATTAAGCTGCTGTGATAAGTATTGACACATTACTTATCCAGTCTGAGCTAAATAAAACCAAGGCTCCGTCACACTCAAACTAGGCTTTACCGAATATAAACACTCGCAATCTCGCTGAATTCCCGTTCTCTAAAGTAGCACGTTCTCTATTAGAAATCCGAAAAACTCTACCTACAGCGCTGAAGCATCATCGATAACAATCTGAAAACAACTCAAGGAAGGCCTTTGTCTCTCCAGAGAGGCCCACATAAGCGATTTCAGTAAAACTAGGTTGTAATCACAGCTGTTGTGGCCGAAAGCTTTCGGAAAATAAAAAAATTGGATGTACAGCTGTGGGGAGTTAGGAATGTGCACTCCTCTTATTATGGGAAACGAGGATAATGCACATACGATATGCATCTGATATTCTTCTATAATTCTGTACTCAACATACTAGTGATGAACATCAAGTTTTAGCGTTTGCACATAGGTATAAACACTGATTAGGAAGACGATTACAGGGCCGATACGTCGCATATATAAGAATCATTTCAGATGAAATTTATATGAAGAAATTGCAAACTGATATTAATTAAAGAATCTGATAGAAAACATGAACTAGAAGGAGGCTAAGATCTGAAATACTTATCAGTGTTACTAAAAATAGAATCAGTTGAAGAAAGTGCTAATCCAACTTCGTAGAAGAACATTCATTTAATTACGTTTAAAGCTGCCTGCTAGATCACGAAAAAAGGTGCACCAGCTTTCTAGCGATACTATGTATACCACCTTTACCTGTGAGTATAGCCACCCAAATTACAAATTTCGTAGCAAATGCTATGAAATAAATTAGGTTAGTCTTATTAAGGATAACTAAAAACTAACCTAATTTATTTCATATCACTTGCTACGAAATTAATAATTTGGGTGACATACTCACAGGTAAAGGCGGACAAGATACGTGAATCACTTGGTATTCATTTTATGTTTTTCTATTTTTTATTAATATTCCATCTACCTTGTTACAGGAAATGGAGTCAAGTTAACCCTGGTTTCTATTATGATGCAAGCATGTGTTATTCTTCGGAATCACTGCGGCCAGAGGTGGCTATAACATAACATGTTGAATACTACTACCACCACAGGTCTTAGTAGGATGACTGGACATCGTAGGATTTTTTTATAAGGCTTGCAAAGCAATACTATCTCTAGATGCTTACACCAGTGTATTTATTGAGTGCCCTATAATTGCAATATCCATATGCATGAGCGTGTAGGTTATGTAGACTCGTTACAGAACACTACTGTATTTAACTGTAACTCATACAGTTCATAAGACGTGGAAAATATTAATATCAGTTTTGTAATGTTGCCTATAACAGAAAGGGAATATTGCTTCTGTGACAAAAATTTAATATCTACTTTCTATCCAAATGCTTTCCATGAAAATGATTTTAAATATTATAATATTGATTTTCATATGTAGCCCTTCAGTGAACAAGAAGTCATCGGAATTTTTCTATATTGCAGTTTTTTATAACTACCAATACTTTTGATATTAAAGCTTTGAGTTTGACACTATTGCTCTTCATGGATATTGAAATCCGCAATTAATGTAGAAAAATATTTCTCAATCTTCCTAAAAGATTTTTTAAAGTTGTATACATATTTATATTTTTTTTGTATTCAAGCAAAAGGAAGTATATATAATAAACCATTAAAACCACCACTGAAAATTCGTGTTGACAGTAACAGCCTTAAAATGTGTTTCTTCCACCTTCATATTCCATCCGGAAACTTTAAACTATTAAAAAGCCGTTGTGTGTGTCAGGTTGCCTATTCAGTTCAATTTAAGTTTTAGAAAACCTACATTTCTCTTTCTTTTTCTAAAATTTGCCGCATTTCGGACTAGTGTTACCTTCCAGTTTACGGTTTTGAACATTTTTGACTCCTAAATGAGCTTTTTGTGTTGAATTTTCCATGGTTCTTTATGGTGATGCTTTAGAAGCGAATTTATCCCAAATAGTTTCAGTAATATGATGCAGGTTTGGTTCTACTGGTTTGTTGAATTACTGCGCCCGTCGGTTAAATCAGGATTTCGTAGTATCTTTATCTTCACTTGGTCTGGCATTTGGTCGTTTACTTCTAGGCCTTTTTCATTTTGAGGAATTTGTAATAATTTGCGAATGCCGAAGGAGCCAT